>PITA01015151.1:0-51117 GCA_004023965.1 Spilogale gracilis | reverse complement strand
TGTGAATGTATACAAGAATTAAGAAATTCTTCTTAAATGGAAGTGACACAGGGTTGAGAATTTGGGAGATAGGTATGAATTAGTTCAATGAATGATGTCATAGAGTATTGAAGAGAGCAGGAAGAGCTTTTACAAAGATACAATTTAAGAAAACAAGACCAATCATGTTTATATCTCCTCCTATTGGTTTTGCACAACTACTGTTCCAGTTATCTTATCCAATTCTCTTTTAAACTGCCAATCTGAAGAAGATATCTCCTCTGCCCATGGGTTGGACAATATGGACTGTGAAATGTGTTCCTCAGTCTGAAGAATTGTGACTCAGTAATCCAAATGGTTGCAGGCTTTTCTCTTCCAGCCCCAGGATAGTATTTTCAGCATTTACATGTACCATCAAGTAGACAAAACCTAATCCACAGTGTTTATTCCTGTCTGGACCATTTGCAGCCTTCTGGAATTACTAGCATCAGTCCACTTGCCAACTATGTGCAGGACCTTCCCCCAGGGAATCTGCCTCATAGCCATCTGCAATCTCTGCCTCTCTCTTTGGCAGACAGAACAGTTCCAATGGAGAAAGCAGTGCCCAGAAGAGTCCCATAATAAAATGGAAATCAATTATACAGCAACATGCTGCTCGGGAATTGCAAGGAGATTCCTATGACCAGGGATACTCTTTCCCCTAGGGTTATCTTTGAAAACACCTTAAAAGCTGCCAGATCCTATCACCATTTGGGTAGTACCCTCTAAACTGTCTGATCAGTCAACTGACCAACAGATAATGTTTGGTTTGTGGATGGCAGTTCCAGAGTAAATGACCAACATTGTGTTTGAAAGGCCACCACTCTGATCAAAGAAGGTAAAATGCTGATCAGCTTTTACCTTGAGCCATTACAAAATTTTGTCATAATCTTTATATCTCTTGCTAGACTATATTGTATATGGATTTCTCTTGCTAAACTGTGTGCTTTTAATTTCAGTGACCTTATTTACTCATTTTTTTTTTAATTTTTAGTGGCCACTAGTCCTTGGCATACAGTCAGTCTTAATGATTGTTTGTTGGATTAATAAAATAAAATAATAAGTCCATCCTAGTAAGACATAAACTCTAGTCTCCAAAAGCTAAAACTATACTGGAATACACACACACAAAAAAAAATAATTAATGAAAAATAGAGTATGCTAGAGTATGAGGACCTTGAAAAGATAATGTTCAATTCAACCTAGAATAGTGGGAAATTCTTCTTAAATGAAAGTGACACAGGGCTGAGAATTTGAGAGATAGGTATGAATTAGTTCAATGAATGATGTCGTAGAGTATTGAAGAGATCAGGAAGAGATTTTACAAAAATACAATTTAAGAAAACAAGACCAATTACTGTAAATAGGGTATATGTATTTCATCGGGAAAATTGAGCCCAAATTTGTAGAAAAATGTTATGGCCTCCCACCTGGAGGAAGTCTTGGCTGAGTATCTCAAAATAGAATGGGCCCCTGCTGGTCTGGCTTCTAAAGTATATGGAGCACACAAATCAGCCCTCGACCAATAAGTTTCTATTATCACTCTTCTTTTAAGATACTGTTCAAATACCTTTACTGTAAGAAAGATTATGGAACTAGATGCCTTTCTTTGTGTTGCCTGTGAATTCTTCCAACACAACAATTCCCTTGGCATTTATGTGGTCAGTTTATGTGCCTTACTCCCTTTTCTAGACTTGAATCTCTATGAGTGTCACATTTATTTTTGCATTCCTAGTATCTAACACAGTGCAAAACATTTGGGGAGCACTCAAAAAATAATGTAACAAGGACTATCATTTATTCTCTTAAATTTGGGGGATCCAGGAACTATTTAATGGGAGTTCAAACCATACGGAATCAGAGAAACTGATATTACTTATTACCGCCATAACATTAAGAAATGTTTTTAATTCCACTATTATTTTTTAAAGATTCCATTTATTTATGTGAGAGAGAGAGAGAGAGCATGAGAAGGGAGAAGGTCAGAGGGAGAAGCAGACTCCCCATGGAGCTAGGAGCCTGACATTAAGACCCCATCCCCGGGCTCCAGGATCATGACCTGAGCTGAAGGCAGTCACTTAACCAACTGAGCAACCCAGGTGTCCCAATTCTGCTGCTATTTTAAAAACTCAATTGAGCACGTTTATTTTTGATATCTAGTGTTCCTGACATAGGACAGTTTTATACTCACATGCTGTCCATTTCTTTACACAGCACTGAAAAGTTATATAGCCAGTGATTGTTATCTATTGCATATACAATTTTCAATATTCCCTTTAACATAAATTAAGATCAAGAGGCATAAAATTGATCAACTATTCTCTTCAAAAAAATACAAGGTGTGAATAGAACTTGGACTTAATCTCCTTTATTAGCATAGCAATACCGATTCTTATTACAAGCACAGTAGGTATCCTGGAATCCCATATTCTGATGCACTTTGACCTGGATACACTACGGTTTATGAGTCATCCACAATTAACAAAAACATCTCTGTAATAAGGGATTTCGGTGACAAATAAAAGAAAAAGTCATTGAGTACTTTTCCCTCAAATAGGTACAGCACATAATGGCAAATGCTGATTCCTGCTCCACATACCAGTAGATCCATCCAATTATGGAAACAAAGTATCTGCTAGTTTGTACACATCATAGTAATTGCTCATCCACATTGTGAGACACTGATCTAATTAGTAGGTTTTGTATCTGTCAGAGTTACCAATGGAGCAGAATAGAATTTTCAGAAATATATATAAAAATTTGATATCTCTGGGGAACCTGGATGGCTCAGTCACTTAAGTGTATGTGTTGGGCTCAGGTCATGATCTGGGAGTCCCAGGATTAAGCTCCACATCAGGCTCCCTGCTCAGCAGGGAGTCTGTTTCTCCTTCTCCCTCTGCCCCTCCGCCTGCTTGTGCTCACTATCTCTTGTGCTCACTTGAATAAATAAATAAAATCTTTTTTAAAAACAAAAGTTTCATATACCATAAAAGTGGCATTCTAGGCATTCTGGATAATTATTTGATAAATGTTTTGGGGATAATAGTTCACTGATTGGAAAAAATATAGATCTTGATTAATCCTCTATCAACAGGTAAAGATCCAAGTTGTTCATATTAAGAATGTTATCAATAAAAAAAAATTTTTAAAGAATGTTCTTGATAAACCATAATTTATTCAACCTATCTCTTTTGGTGAACAATGAGTCTCCAACTCGGTGTCATTACAAATAATGCAATAAATATCTTTGGACTTTTATCCTTATAGGTTGATGTACTTATTTCTATAAAATGAAGTTCTAAAAGTAGGAATGCAGAATTAAAATGTATGTGAATATTTAATTGCAGGAGATATTACCAGACTACTTTCCCAAATTATAGTAACAACAGTAGGCAGAATTCTAGGATGACCTCCTCCTCCTCACCATGTACAAACCCTGCAATAATCCCCAGTACTCTGAATATTATAGATTCCCTGATTATGTCAGTCTTGTGGTTGACAGCTAGCAAGGAAATGGAAGGAGCCTCAGTCCTACAACTGCAAGGAAACAACTTCTGCCAACGGCTACTGCACTTGATGGAGTCCCAGATAAGAACTGTGACCCTAGCAAACATTTTTATTTCAACCCTGTATGATTCTAAGCAGAGGACCCAGGCACACCATCCCTGGATTTCTGACCTATTGACACTGTGAGCTAATCCACTTGTGTTGTTTTGAGCCACCAAATATGTGTGGTAATATCATACAGCAATAGAAAATTAATACAGTAAGAATTTACCTTTCCAATAGCAGTGTACCAGGTACCTATTTGCCTCATCTTACCAGCATCAAAAGTTAACTATACATATTGTTTAAGTAAAAGGATAAGTAAAAGGAAAAGTTATCTCATTTTTGATACATTTTCAATAAAGAATGTCTTTATTTTGTATTTCTGAATAATATTTAGCCCCTTGCCATATGTTGTTTATTTGTTTAGATTTCGCCTCCTGTGAGTTGCCTATTCACATACTTTGACCATTTTGTTCTTGAGTCATGTGTCCAATTCTTGTCAAGGGCTTAGCACATGCTGAACTGACTTGCTGCACTTTCAAAATCTGTGGGGATGGAAATAACAACTCAAATGGGTTAGGCGGTTTGTAGTCATGGCATAGCAGGGAGCATGAATTCCATGTTCACATCTGCTCCTTTTGATGGCTATGTAATATTCTGTTGTGTGTGTGTGTGTGTGTGTGTTCACCACATCTTCTTTATCTATTCATCTATCAGTTGTCCCCAAGTCCCACGTGAGGAGGGCAAGGGCTTGTCTGGGTCCTACATATATAAATCCATTTCCCAGCTAAAGAATCCCAAGTTTGGTAAACTTCTAGTCTTTAAGGAGCTGCAAGCTGTTCTGTACAAACTTTGCTGCACAGAGAGATATCATCTTTGTTATCCTGGGCTGGAAGCAAATCTTCCCTCTGCCTCCAAGAAAGGGACCATTTCTAGTTTTGGAATGAGGCTGTGTGCTATACAGTCCTAGAGAAGACAGTCTGGAACAGAAGCTGACACAAGTTGTGTAAAAACACCACGGAGAATGGACTCCAAACACATCCACCTCCTGTTTGCACACTTCTCTGGGTGTGACATTCCATCTGTCACTCTCATCTGACTGATGAGATAACACTGTATCCATCCATTCAATCTGTGAAAACTTGCAGATCTCTTATGACCAGTGTTTTTTGGGAGAGAAAAAAGAATTACACGCAAGAATTATAATCCCAAGGGCACCCATTTTGTCCCTGAAACAAACGTATTTTCAATTGTTGGGGGAAAAAAAAGTTTCTTTGGTTGTTGGGGACCCTCCTCTCCTGGGAACACAGCAACAGCACATCAGTTACTAATAGCTAACACTTACATGACACATTTCTAAGACCTTTACATACACATACCCATTCATATCTTACAACAGTGTAGTTGATAATGTCATTATATTAAAATAAGAAAAACAATAAAAACATCTCAATTGGTTGCTGTAAAAAAATCTGATAAATCAAACATTTTTTGTAATTTCTTTTTTTAACTGAGATACAACTGACACACAACTTTCACATGGCCTGTACTTGTTACTCAGTTTCAGGTGTACAACATAGTGATTTAACATAGTTAATGCTCTGTTCACCACAAGTGTAGCCACGATCTGTTTCCATACAACACGATTATAATACAATTGACTATATTCCTTAGGCTGTACCTTTCATGTCTGTGACATCTCCATTCTATAACTGGAAGCCTGTATCTCCCACTCCTCTTTACCTATTTTGCCCATCTTTCTATCCTCTTCCCCGAAGCAATCATCCATTCGTTCCCTGTATTTGTGACCTGTTTCTGTTTTTTTGTTTCTTTATTCACCTTTATTTTTTAGATTCCACACACAAGTGAATTTATACGGTATTTGTCTTTCTCAATCTGACTTATTTAATTTAACATAATACCCTCTAGGTCCATCTGTATTGTCCCAAGTGGAAAAATCTCATTCTTTTTTATGGCTAAGTAATATTTCAGTGTATATAATATGTACATGGTATATCTTCTTTAATCATTCATCTATCGATGGACACTTAGGTTGCTTCCGTTAGAGTTTTCAAGAGATCAAACACTATTTCTTTTGTCTAATTTAAATTCAATTAACTAACATACAATGTATTATTTGTTTCAGGGCAGGTCTGTGATTCTTCAGTCTTATATAATACCCCGTGTTCATTACAACACATACCCTCCCAATGCCCATGTCCCAGTTACCCCAACCCCTCAAACTCCTCCCCTCCAGCAACCCCCATCATGTTTCCTAATATTAAGAATCTCTTATGGTTTGTCTCCCTCTCTAGATGGGTCTTGTTTCATTTTTTTCTCTCTACCCCTATGATCCTATGCCTTTTTTCTTAAATTCCACATATCAGTTAGATCATGTGATTCTCTTTCTCTGATTGACTTATTTTGCTTAGCATAATACCCTCTAGTTCCAGCCATGTTGTTGCAAATGACAAGATTTCATTTTTGATGGCTGTGTAATATTCTGCTTTGTGTGGGTGTATGTACCATATCTTCTTTATCCATTCATCTGTCAGTGAGCAACTGGGCTCTTTCCATAGTTTGGCTATTGTGGACATTGCTGCTATAAACTTTGGGGTGCAGGTGCCCTTTTGAATCTACTTTTGTATCATTGCAGTAAATACCCAGTAGTGCAATTGCCAGGTCATAGGGTAGCTCTATTTTCAACTTTTTGAGAAACCTCCATACTGTTTTCCAGAGTGTCTGCACCAGCTTGCATTCCCACCAGGAATGCAGGAGCATTCGCCTTTCTCTGCATCCCCACCAATATCTGTCATCAAACACTGTTTCTTGATTTTAAAAGAAGTCTTCAGACATTTATAATAGATGTTTCCTTAACATGATGAAGAACAGTAATTTCAAATCAACATCAACATCATACTGAGGAATGAAAAACGAAAGATACTTGTGTTATTCCCATGCCAAAGAGAAATGACAAAGGTCAGTGACAACTGTTTTATGTTAAAAAAAAAAAAATCTCAATACAGATTTACAGAAAGATTGATCCAAATCTACCCTGTCTCTCTAACTCTGCTACACAGTGAGTGAAATTTTTCCCTAGGTAGGTCACCCTGTAAGCTAGAGGCTCCAAATTTTCTCCCATCTGTCTTCTTTCTCCTCCTCTCCTTGCCTCTACTGCTAACATCCTCAAACTTTACACAGTAGTTCGCAACATCCCATGACTGGAAAAGATTCTCAAACACCAATTCAGTACCTTGTACTTTTACTCAAGGGAAAAGCACGGTTAAAGTAGAAGTGCATGAAACAGCAGAGAGTAGGAAAAGAGAGAAGAAGAGTCACTGAATCAGACCCTGCAGGCCACAGGGCTGATATCTAGTGCAGCTGCATCCCTGGTTAGCTCCTATGACCATCATTAATTTATGGACTCAACTTGGCAGAGATTTCCTATTTTACATTCCAAATTTGCAAAAATATTGACTAAATATTGATGAGAAAATTGACACTTACTTGCATTTTAGAAAGAGAGATTAAAACAGGTGAATCACAAGCCGGATCATGGAGGAACCTGCTCACCTGTGAGCCAAGAACCAGGCTCAACCCAACAACCAAGCTCCCGAGTCCCTCAATTTCCACAGCAAAGCTACTTTCTTCTGTGCAGCCACATGTGAGGCAAAACATCTACATGTGATGCTCTGATAAAACTTTCATTTCTGAAGAAAAAATTTCTCTCCTTTTCACACAAGGACACACAATTATAGCTCCTCAAAATAAGAAGAGCCCTAGCTCTTCGGAATAAATCAGCTATAACGATAATGCTTCAAACATTCCAGGTGTTTGTAAAGTCATCAGTTATAGTGAAACATTTTCTTTGAACCCATTCAACCAGAATGAAACTCGGCCTGTGGTAAAAAAGAAAGCAGCACATGGTTTTATGGTATTCGCCCCACCACCTTCCACAGGGGTGAGACAGAAACCTGTTTGGAGTGAAGAACATGGGGGAATTTGTATCAGTTATCATCTGTCATAAATGTAACTGCTCTGGATCTGTTCTGTCCCATCAGCTTCTGGGACATGGTTACATGTCAGTAACCAGAAAGAGGTCCAAATACAGAGCTGAGGGAAAGTGGGGTCTTAAATTTGCGAATCGGAAATTGGAGCTCTGCCAAGGCCACGTAGCTCTTTTAGGCTGCTGACTCCAATTTTTAGGGAAGACTCTATTTCTAGGCTTCCTGGGAATTTGAACAGTAGGGAGCAAAAAAATGTTAAAATTATTAACTTACATGTAAGCTTCTTAGCACAAAGCTGAGACATTTCAAGTACTTAGTAAATGAACTCAGCCCAATTCCAATAATGATGGCTACTAAACATGAGTCAGATATTATGCTGAAAGATTTGGGAATTCCTTTCATTACATCTTCACAATAGTCATATGAAATAAGTATTGTTATTGCCCCCAATTAATGGACAGGAAACAAATTCAGAAAGAGTAAGTAATCCAATTAATGACACGTAGAGCCCCAGTCAGTTGGATTCCAAGGTCATTTTCCTCATCACTGTGTAATACAATCAAGTTCTAAGGAGAGGTTCTTGGCAGAAATAGCACGACGAGCATAAGAGAGAGGATTGCGCTTGCAGAAGAATGACTCCACCACGAATTCAAGACAGTATATCCACATTAGTATAGGTCTGAATTCTTCCTTTATCTTGTACAGACTTAAATGCTGTACCCTTTGAGATTGGCCCATCTAAGAAAAACATCATTTCATTCCCCTTAGATAATTCAAGTGGGAGAGTCCAAGTCTCATCTTTCCTTTCCCTAGCCTTTCCAGATAGCCTGAAACTAAGAATATGTTCCTATGTTCTCCCATTATATGCATACAGAGATTTGATGATCTTCTTAACTACTATACATCAGCATCTAGTGCAAAGCTTTCTGTCAAAGAGATGTCCAATTAACTATGTAAACTTGTTATTGAATGAGCAGATTTATATATCTCTTGTATTCTTCTTCCTGAGCCTTCAAAATGATGCATTTCTGCTTATCTCTAGTTTCCCTGAGATTAGTCAGAAATATCTTTTATTTTTCTTTTATTCCTATTTATTTCAGATTCCAACTTGGATGGAATATTTTAATAACATTTGTCTTTGTCTTTATCAAGTAACTCCACCACCATCTATGTATCATTTCCACACCAGTAGGAAAACTTTACATCTAAGAGGCAGAGCTCAAGGAAACTGTCACTGGAATATGAAGTGCTCAAAAAGTTGCACTTAACATCTTAAAAAATCAAATATCACCCCAGAGTACAGCTGGTATATAAATGGTTTTATAAATGACATTATAAATACAGAGAAACTATCCTCCCACACAAATGATATTTCAATACTAGTTGGGGAAATGGGAGTCACAATGAGGGGAGGAATTTCCAGGATATATGACCCAGCTAACAAAAGCACCCTTGAAATAGATGGACATAATGATATAGTCTAGCCAATTAATCAGGAAGGAAGGCAAGATCAGAACTTCCAGCAAAAGCACTAGAAACCCTGTAAGATGTAAAATCAGCCACAGTGGCTATTATAAAATAAATTAGATTGCCCACTGTCAGCAACAACAACAAAATCTTGAGGAACATCATGTGTGTGATGCAAACATGTAAAGTTAAAACTCTGTATTTGTATTCTCTTTTTTTATAGATTTTATTTATTTATTTGACAGAGAGAAAGAGATCATAAGTAGGCAGAGAGGCAGGCAGACAGAGAGGAGGAAGCAGGCTCCCCACTGAGCAGAAAGCCTGATGTGGGGCCCGATCCTAGGACCCTGAGATCACGGCCTGAGCCGAAAGGAGAGGCCCAACTCACTGAGCCCCCAGATGCCCAGAAGAGAAATTCTTATTAGCACACAAGAAACATAGTAGTTATTTTACTTATCCAATGAGCATAAATTGTTATTGCCAGAAATTTTCTTTTCTCCTGGTCACTGACTCAGTTATGACCTGGTGATTCTCAAGAGTTAGCCAGCTAGTTTCCCTTAGCAAATTGCAGGTCAAAATCACAACGCCTAGTTTTTTTTAAAGGAATGGTAATCAAGGGCACCCCTGCATTTCAAAATCAATATATATACACCTTTCTCCTCTTTCTTTTAATCTCTCAATGATATTCAATGCTGTTGATTATACTTCATTTATAAAACTCTTTTTCTCATGGTTTTTCTTCTAGTTTCTTAGATACTCTATTTATTGTAATGGAAGAATCAAGATGTAGAAGGATACATTATATTCTACGTGGAAATATTCCATGCTTAAATCCTGGATGCTTTGGTATAGAATCCTGGATTTTTTGGCTCTATGAACTTAGGCAAGTTATTCCATGCCTCTAAGCTTCAATATTTTTATCCTGAGAGTGAGAGCAAGAATGTGGGAATCTGGCAAAGTGGTCGATACAAACCCAATTTCATTTATATGAAACTGAATAAGCGCTAACACATGACTGCATTTCACAGGGAGCTATTATACACCCCATTTAACCTGCAAAATTTCATTATTATTATTATGCAGAAAATGTATTACATAACAATGCTAAAAATACTCCATTTTTTTAAAGATAACAGTGAGATAATTTGGTGGCTCAAGATGACCAATATATGTACATCTTACGACCCTTCTTTTCACTACATCTGTATATTTGGGGCAAATACCCAGTAGTGCAATTGCCCAGCCATAGGATAGCTCTATTTTTAATTTTTTGAGGAATCTCCACACTGTTTTCCAAAGTGCCTGCACCAACTTGCACTCCCACCAACAGTTTAAAAGGGTTCTCCTTTCTCTACATCCTCTCTGACATTTGCTGTTTCCTGCCTTGTTAATCTTTGCCATTCTAAGTAGTGTATGGAGCACTGGGCATTATACATAAACAATGAATTTTGGAACACTGTATCAAAAATTAATGATGTATATTATGGTGACTAACATAGCACTTTACACACACACACAAACACGCACACATACACATCAATGGTTCTCCAGGTTGGTTTTTGGGCTGCAGGTAGAGGGATGAGGTGATCACAAGCATCTACAGAAGACAGTTATTGAACCCATTATGCAGGAGATATGTGCTGAATGATCTCCACATATTATCTCATTTAATAGAGCAAACCTATGAAAGAGGTATTAAAATAGTCCTATTTCAAAGAAAAGTAACTAAGGCACAGAAAGAATGAGAATCTGCCCCGTCATACATCAGTAAATGGCAGACCCAGGTATGTCTAGTGCTAAATTTTCTTATGTTCACTTTCCACCCCAAACTCCTTATCAAAAATCTGCTTGTCCTTTGTGGTTTTAGAGTCAATTTTTGGATCTTAACCTAGACATTTAAGCTCCCTAGTTCTGAATAAATATTTATATCAATATTTACAACAAAATTATTAAATTTTATAAAGTCAAATGTCCCTTTTGGCTTGAACATGTGGTTCTTTGATTTTAAGCATCTAATAAGTTCTTATTAAGGTAAAAGTGTTAAAAATTTTGATATGTTACCTGCAGTGACCAACTCAGCCAGCACCTGCCACTTATTAAGTAATAACTGCTTTCATTTAAAAGAAATGAAACTCATTTTGAAAGAGAATTGCAAGCATCATCTATCAAGACATACTGTACTAATGACTACCTTCTCTATCTATGGCAAAAGTGAGTTATTCATTCAACAAACAGTGACAGACAGTGGGTTCAGTTGAACATGGTTTTTTGTTTTTTTGAGGGTTTTTTATGCAAATTTTACTTTAATACTATTAATGAAGATCGGTGAACCTACAGAGAATTGTATTTTTAGTCCATTAGGTCACCCAATTTATTTGATTCTTACTTACTGACTTGTCCCCCAATGTATGAGAGTTCCAATTTCTCTACATTTTTAGTAACACCTGTCATTTTCTATCATTTTGATTATAGCAACAGAGGGTTTTTTTTTTAAGACTTTATTTATTTATTTGACAGAGATAGAGAGAGCACAAGTAGACAGAGCAGCTGGTAGAGGGAGAGGGAGAAGCAGTCTCTCTGCTGAGCAGGGAGCCCGATGTGGGGCTTGATCCCAGGAATCTGGAGTCATGACCTGAACCAAAGGCAGATGCTTAATCTACTGAGCCACCCAGGCGCCCCTTAACATGGTTCTTAAAAACCTCCACTTTAGTCTCTACAGTGAAGTACATACTCAGCAGGACCCTCCTCCTCCTTTTTTCCTGGATGAAACAAAACTCTAAATATACTTCTAGGATGTCTCTGAAGACTCCAAGGAATAACAGCCCCACAAAACTAAACCCTCCCTCCCCTGAAAAAGAGTGAGCTGAAACCAGAGTGGGACTCACTGAGTAATAAGGAAAATAAAAAAGACAAGGTTTTTCTACAAGCTTTTTTGGTCAGGACTGCAGCTAAATAAGAAACTAAGCCTCAAATTAGGCTAGAAATCTAAATCAAAGACTCCCAAAGAAAGTCAGAAATCTAGAACGTGGTGAAAATCATCCTGGTTTGGTAGTGCCTTCTGGATGCTAGTAGAAACAACTGAAAATCCTCTACTGAGAGAAAGCATTCCCAATTTATGGCCTCATGATCCTCACAGATTAATTTCAACCAACTAGGTACTCAAAGGAAAACTGCTTAGTTTCCCAGTCAGCAAAAACATGATGACCAAGAGGGGGGAAACAGTAAATTTAGAGGACGAATTATGAAAATTCTACAATTAGCTCATATACAGAATAATTACGTATGAAATGCTTCTAGAAATAGAGTCACAAAATGAGCCATAATCAAAGGACTATCAGAAATGGGCAGACAGATATGAAAATAGAACTTTTAGAAATAAAAGGTGTAATTATTGAAGAGGAGTTTTGAAAACCAGAGAGAAAAGGCAGATCACCTACAAAGGAATGAAAATTAGATTAAACTAGAGAGCTGACTCTGCAGCTATAATAGTGGAAACCAAAGTGGTGTTTTTAAGATGTTGAGAGGAAATAACTGTCAACCAAAAGTTGTATGCTATTAAGACCACCTTTCGAAAATGAACGTTAGATAAAGACATTTCCAGATAAATAAAACTAGTAGTCACCACCAACAGACATTTCTAAAGAGACTTCTAAGAATTTATTTTGGGTAATAAGAAAAACTTTCCCTCAAAGAAATCTAAGATGCTGGGGAAAAATTATGAGCCAAGAAAATGGTAAATATATAGGTGAATTTAAACATTTTTATAAGAAAAACCACAATAATAAAAGCTAATCAATGGGTTAAAAATAAGGGCATAAATATGACAGCAATAATATATAATCTAACAGGAAAGTAAATAAAACTAAAATATTCTAGATCTTTTCTTGTTCAAAAAGTTAGACTTTGATAAATATCATGGGAAAACTTCAAAAGTAATTACTGAAAGTAATAGAAATAAGGATGAAAAACTGGAGGAAAATAAACAAAAATATAACTAATAAAAAGACAAGACAAAAGCATGAAAAAGTAGAACAAATACAAAGTAACAGTAAGATGGGATGAGAAAAAAGTCAATATATGGGAACCATTATTTTTTTTAAAGATTTTATTTATTTATTGACAGAGAGAAACACAGCTAGAGAGGGAACACAAGCAGAGGGACTGAGAGAGGGAGAAGCAGGCCTCCCGCTGAGAGGGAAGCTTGATATGGGGCTCGATCCTGGGTCTCCAGGATCATGACCTGAGCTGAAAGCAGTCGCTTAACCAGCTGAGCCACCCAAGTGCCCCTAGAACCATTATTTTTTTTTTAATGTGATGGTCTACAGGCAACAATTGAAAGATTGAGATTGTTGGCTTAAGCTTTTAGAAATTC
The DNA here is from genome assembly GCA_004023965.1 of Spilogale gracilis. Lineage (NCBI taxonomy): Eukaryota > Metazoa > Chordata > Mammalia > Carnivora > Mephitidae > Spilogale > Spilogale gracilis. The sequence continues at coordinate 37,704 of PITA01015151.1, read as the reverse complement.
AATTATATCCTGTTTACAAGAGACCCAGCTAAAGGCTATTTACAAGAGAATTGGCTAAGACTATCAGCAAACTATGGCCAACAAGCCAAATCATGTCCACTGCCTGTTTTTTAAAGTTGTATTGGAACACAGACTTGCCTATTTGTTTACCTATTGTCTGTGGCTGTTTTCACTCTGAAACAGCAGAGCTGAGTAGTTGCAACAGAAACTATGCACTACAAACCCAAAAATATTTATTCTGACACTTTACAGAAGAAAGTTTGCTGACACCTGACCTAAAATAAACACATGGAAAGGTTAAGAGATTCAGTTAATCTATAAGATTTTTTAATTAACTGTTTGCAACTAACAAAGCAGTCTCAGAAAGTAACAAAACCTTGACAAGACAAATTAAAGAATATATAAATAAATAGAAGAGTATACCATGCTCATGGATTACAGAACTCAAAATTGATGAGATGTCATTTCACCCCAGATTGTTCTATTGATTCAATTCAATTCTAATCTAAATTCCCAGCAGAGGTTTGTTTTATTTCACTTGGAATTGACAAGCTAATTCTAAAATGTATATGGAAATGTAAAGGACCTAGAATAGCCAAGGAGGTCTTGTGGAAGAAGAATGAAGGTGGAGGAGTTATACTCTGACATCAAGATGTTATGAAACTGAAGAAATTAAGATACTATTTCATCTTTAAAATTCTATAAATCAATAACTTAAAGACAGACAAATTGGTGGGGGTAAAATAAGCCAAAATCCAAATACTCACTTAACAAAAAAATCCAAATGGCCAATTAGCATATAAAACTGTGCTCAAGTCATCAGAGAAATGCAAATTAAAAACCACAGTTAGATCATACTACACCCTCAGCAAAATTAACAAAATTAAAATATAGATAATACCAGGGCACCTGGGTGGCTCTGTTTGTTAAGCAACTGCTTTGGGCTCAGGTCATGATCCCAGAGTTTCGAGATGAAGTCCCGGATCGGGCTCCCAGCTCCGCAGGGAGTCTGCTTCTCCTTCTGACCTTCTTCCCTCTTCTTCTTTCTCTCACTCTCTCTCTCTCAAAAAAATAAATAAAATTTTAAAAATATATATAGAGAGAGGGCGCCTGGGTGGCTCAGTGGGTTAAAGCCTCTGCCTTCGGCTCAGGTCATGATCTCAGGGTCCTGGGATCGAGGCCCGCATCGGGCTCTCTGCTCGGCAGGGAGCCTGCTTCCTCCTCTCTCTCTGCCTGCCTCTCTGCCTACTTGTGATTTCTCTGTCAAATAAATTTTTAAAAAATCTTAAAAAAAAAAAAATATATATATATATATATAGAGAGAGAGAGAGAGACGATACCAAGTGTTTGCAAGTCTGCAGAGCATCTGGAATTCATACTAATAGGAGAGAAAATTAGTACAGTTAGTTTGCAAAACTATTTGGCAGTATCTACTAAAGTAATATACATACTCTGTAACTTAGCAATTCTACTCCTAGTCATTTACCAATAAATGTGAATGCTTATTCTCTCCACAAAAGGCATGTGCCACAATGTTTGTAGAAAGGTTACTTATTATAGCTCCATACTGGAAACAACCTAAATGATTGGGGAAGATGGAAAGGGAAGTTATTTACACAATGGAGCTCTTCAGAACAATTTTAAAAAACAAAATCTACTGATACACAAAACAACATAGATAAATTTTAAAACCATAGTGCTAACAAAAAGACACAAAAAATACATATTGTATACATATGTATACATATTGTATATTTATAAGAAAGTAGTCATATTAACAGATTAAGAAAAATTAAAATTGAACTTAAAATTTTTCAATAGATGAAGAAAAAACACTTAACAAAATTCAACACCCTTTTATGATAAAACCACTCAAGTGGAGTGAACTAACTTCTTCAACCCGAGAATGAGCATCTGTAAGAAACCCAGAGCCATTAGCACAATTAATATCGCAAACTAAATATTTTCCCCTAAGATTGAAAAGAAAGCAGTATATAAAGAACACTTAAAACTGAAGGCTAAGAAGATAATCAATCCAGTTTCTTAGAGGGGCAAAATATTTCAATAGTCATACCACAAAAATTACACAAATGTCTGATGAGGATATGAAAAGATATTCAACATTAGTCATCAGGGAACTGCGACATGAAACCACAGTTAGATAACTGCACACATTAGAATGTCTAAAACTTACAAGACTGACAATAGCAAGTATTGATGAGGATGTTGAGCAACTGAAATTCTCATATATTCCTGATGAAAACTGAAAATGATACAATTTTTTTAAACACTTGGGCCATTTCTTATAAACTTGCATGTACCATCTGTCCCAACAATTCCACATCTAAGTAATTACCCAAGAAAAATTAAATATATATTTCCATGCCAAAACCTGTACATATATGTTTATACCAGCTTTATTCATAATAACCAAAGGCTAAAAACAACCCAAACATTCATCGAGAAATAAGTGCATAAGCAAAGTATGATCTACCCATCCCATGGAATACTAATCTGTAATAAGAAGGAAGTAATTATTGTTATATACAACAACACAGATAATTCTCAAAAACATCCTGCTGAAATAAAGAAACAGAGGCAAAGAGTAGATGCTAATTGTTTTAATTTATATGAAATTCTACAAAAGGCAAAACTAATCTATAGTAACAGTAGGTTAATGAGAAAGTGAATGACTGCAAAGGGTTATGAGTGTTTGGGGATAAAGGGAAAAGTATATTTTAATTATAGTATGTACTATATAGTATTTATTATACTATATATAATCACTGAAACTCATCTAACTGTATTCTTTAAAAGGATGAACTTTAATGTGTGTAAATTAAATATCAATAAAGCTGATTTAAAATACTATAGATTGGGGATGCCTGAGTGGCTCAGTCAGTTAGGCATCTGCCTTTGGCTCAGGTCATGATCTCAGGGATTGAACCCTTTGTCATGCTCCATGCTCAGTGGGGAGTCTGCTTCTCCCTTTCCCTCTGCCCCCAACTCATGCTCACTCTCTCTGTTTCAAATAAATAAAATCTTAAAAAACTAAATAAAATACTATAAATTAAGTAGCAAATATATTAAAATACTGTTGATTAATAAAGCAACACTTTGGGGCGCCGGGGTGGCTCAGTTGGTTAAGCGACTGCCTTCGGCTCAGGTCATCATCCCGGAGACTCGGGATCGAGCCCCACATCGGGCTTCCTGCTCAGCGGGAAGCCTGCTTCTCCCTCTCTCACTCCCTCTGCTGTGTTTCCTCTCTGGCTATGTTGCTCTCTGTCAAATAAATAAAATCTTTAAAAAAATAAAAATAAAAAATAAAGCAACACTTTGAGGAAAATGTACAACTTTAAATGCATAATTAGAAAGAAGAAATGTTAAAATTAATGATATAAGCTTCCAAACTAAGAAGTTAAAAGAAAAAAAAAGGTAAGAAAGTAGAAGGAAATGATAAAGACTAAAGCAGAACTGACTGAAACAGAAAAGAAACAAAATGGAGAAACAAAAAAGCTAAAAGTTAGTTCTTTGGAAAGAATAACAGAAACAGAGAAGTTTCTAATTGTGCTGTTCAATACTGCAACCATTAGTCATGTGTGGCTATTTAAATTTCAATATAGATTAATTAAAATTAAATACAGCTAATGTAGTTCCTCAGTCATGATAGCTATACTTCAAGGTATAACCACACCTTCAATATACTTCAATAACCACATCTGGCTAGGGACTACCTCATTGGACAGAGCAGAAAAGAACATTCCCCCATTACTGAAAGTTTTCTTGGATAGCTTCACTCGTACAAGTCCAATCACAAAAAAGCAAAGTCATGTACAAGTTCCCTGCCCTAAGGAAATGCTTGGCCTCACAAGAGAAACAGACATGTTACACAAACAATTACAATATGACAGAATTATAATGCACTCCTTTGATATGGGGAAGTACAAGGTGCTATGCAACCACATAGGAGGAACTCCTAGCCCAAAGTCTGCATCACCCGAGAAAATTTTTCAGAGGAAGGTATTTTTAAGATAAGGGTGAGGTAGCCTGACAAAGAGCTAGAAAAAGGATGTACTTGTATGGAAGCCCTGGCCTCCTGGAGATGAAAGGTGATAGTATCAAGCACATCTTTCCATCACAACCTACATGTCTAACCCTATAAATTCCAATTTCACCCAGCAAATATTAATTACAGTCCTGCTACATAGAAGGCATCTATTCTATTCACTGTGGTCAGAGAGTGTGAGAAAGAGCCATGCTCTCAGGGAGCTCACAATATGTTGGAGTGACAAAGTTTCAATTATGCAGGGGTTGCACAGTAATCCCTATCAGTTTTAAATGCCACCTAAGCCATACATTAGTCTTTTTCTTTTCTTTTTTTTTAGTAATGCATTTTGGTTTTTTTCAGTGTTCCAAGATTCATTGTTTATGTAACACACCCAGTGCCCTGTGCAATACATGCCCTCCTTAACACCCACCACCAGGCTCACCCACCCCCCCTCCCCTTCAAAACCCTCAGCTTCTTTCTCAGAGTCCAAAGTCTCTTATGCTTCATCTCCTTCTATGATTTACCTCATTTCACATTTCCTTTGCTTCTCTTAATGTCCTCTAGGTTACCCCTTATGCTCCACAAGTAAATGAAACCATATGATAATTTACTTTCTCTGCTTGACTTATTTCACTCAGCATAATCTCCTCCAGTCCTGTCCATGTTGATACAAAAGTTGGGTATTTATCCTTTCTGATGGAGTTGTAATATTACATTGTTATGGGCCATATCTTCTTTATTCATTTGTCTCTTTTCACAGTTTGATGATTATGGCCATTGTTTCCATGAACATCGGAGTACATATGGCCCTTCTTTTCACTACATCTGTATCTTTAGGGTAAATACCCAGTACTGCAATTGCCAGGTCATAGGGAAGCTCTATTTTTAATTTTTTTAAGGAATCTCCACACTGTTTTCCAAAATGGCTACAGCAACTTGCATTCCCACCAACAGTGTAAGAGGGTTCCCCTTTCACCATAACCTCTCCAACACTTGTTTCCTATCCTGTTAATTTTGGCTATTCTAACTGGTGTAAGGTGGTATCTCAATGTGGTTTTGATTTGAATTCCCTGATGGTTAATGATGATGAACACTTTTTCATGTGTGTCTTCTATGGAAAAGTATCTGTTCATGTCTTCCACCCATTTTTTGACATGATCATCTTTTGGGGGCGTTGTTCAGTTTGAGTAGTTTTTATAGATCTTGGATACCAGCCCTTTGTCTGTAGTGTCATTTGCGAATATCTTCTCCCATTCCATGGGTTGCCTCTTTGTTTTGTTGACTGTTTCCTTTGCTGTGCAGAAGCCTTTTATTTTGATGAAGTCCCAGAAGTTCATTTTTGCTTTTGTTTCCTTTGCCTTTGGAGATGTGTCTTGAAAGAAGTTGCTGTGGCCGGTTACTGCCTATGTTCTCCTCTAGGCTTTTGATAGATTCCTGCCTCACGGTTGAGGTCTTTCATCCATTTTGAGTTTATCTTTGAAGCCATATGCTAGTCTTATATAAGATGTGGTGGCTAACTGGCAGAAGCCTGGAAGGGAGAAGTAAGGAGACATAAGAATGCAAGAATAAAAGTTTGGCAAGGATCTTGAAGCATGGATATGGTTAAAAACAAACATGTTGTTAGCAAGGTCAGGGTTGAGTGCCAGATTACTCTAACCCATAAATCTTAAAATAACAGGAAGCACAAAGCAGACCTGACCCCAATAAGCCCTGCTGGTTTGTTAAAATTATCCTAGCCAGCCTGCAGTTCCCAGAGATGGAGGCTAATCCGGGAGAAATGTGGGTCCCAGAAGCCAGGTGTTGACGTTGAAGGTAGAATTCATCTACATATGGCCCCAGCAAAGACTCATCAGAAGGGAATTATGAAATATGCAGTGCAACTAAAGCTGGCTTCTTAACCAGACTGCAGCCAGATGGATGGATGAATGGGTAATTAGAAGAAAGAGTAGAGGGAAAAGAGCACACGGTGCAACATAAAGCCTCTGGGGTTGGAGGGAAAACTAGGGTCATGTGGGCAACCAGCTGGGAAATGCCTCTGGTTAGAAATAAGCTGGCTAAACCTCCCTGGAGGTGACCACATGACATTTTTCTCTAGTTTTCAACCAAAACCAAGTTTTTGCCATCAGGGCTGAAAAGCTTAAAATTCAAAGGAAACATTTCCACTGTTGCGGGTAGGGTCTGGGGAAGTCCACACTAGCTCTACCCTGACCTGAAGGATGATCACTTACTTTCAGGACAGGGACTAAGAGAGGGTTGTCACAGGGAAAGACTGAAAATGAGACCAAAGCAACCACGACCACAACAAAAAGGGAGAGATAAAGAGAGACTTAGAAATGAACACCCACTTGCTTTCGGATGAACGAGTTGAGTCAAAGTGGTGTTGAGGTGATAGATCCCACATTGTATGTATCCAAGAACCCCCAGAACTAAACAAACACAGTGGTTTTCCTTTCCTCCCAAAAGTATGATTGCTGCAGCCTCTCCTGGTCAGGAGGAGGTGAGAAGCATGTTCTAAAATACATATTTACTTAACGTGTATCATTGAAATCGCCTGATTTGTCTGTCTCTGTTGTTTTGTTCTGTTTGTTTTGAATTTACTTCAGTTGAGCCAGCCAGAGTTGCTGTAGTGAAGTAACAAGAGACAGGTTTTGGCACCTCAGGAAAATGCTACCTTCCTTTCCCATCCCCTCCCCTTACAATCCACTCCTCCCTTTCCTCTCTGTCTGTACATTTGCATGACCCTCAAAGTCTAGGGCTCCTCATGCTGACTGAGGGCTCCCAGGGCTTCTTCAGACCTTTCCACCAGCTATTTACATCAGGCTTTGGCAAGCATCCATTCTGTTATTGTGCACTACAGCCCTGTGGAGAGTCAAGCATAGTATCATTTTTGCCATTTTACAAATGAGAAAACTGAGAAAAAGAAGTCTAATGACTTGTTCTGTAGTAAATGGCAGAGCTCTACTGGCAACCCAGGCCTTTCTTTTTTTTAATATTTTATTTATTTATTTGATAGAGAGAGAGATCACAAGTAGGCAGAGAGGCAGGAAGAGAGAGAGGAGGAGGCGGAAGCAGGCTCCCTTCTGAGCAGAGAGCCCTATGCGGACTTCGATCCCAGGACCCTGAGATCATGACCTGAGCTGAAGGCTTTAACCCATTGAGCCACCCAGGCACCCAGAAACCCAGGCCTTTCAACCCAAGTCTCAGAATTTCTTCCCACAGAACACACTGGATAAGTGAAATTAATTACACATCAAATCACATTCATGTTAACACCTGGTAGCTATGTCCTGAGTCCTAAAAGTGAGGCCTCTAAACTACCAGCTATGTGCAATACATCCCCAGTTGGTTAAAATATTCCAGTTACATATATGAAATCAACTATACCAGTCACTTGGAGAAATGGCTGGATTATAATGTCTCTTATTTAAGAAGATTTTTTGAGTACTATAGTGGGCACTGGAGCATGTCCCCCAGATCCCTGCATTCAGAACTAAAACACACTCACTATTTCCTGAGCTTTGGGGAGTTTGGACAGCAGTGGGCAGCTCTGTTGGTTCCTGGGACCTGCCCTCATCCAGCAAAAGCTGCCTTGCTTGAGGTCATGCCTCCTTCAGAGACCCAACCTGCACCCAGTGATTGGCAGATGAGCAATAAAGGTCCAGTTTCCTTGCCCCAGGGTGGGAAGATTCTGAAGGGGTCATTCCAGCTTTAGAAGTTACCCAAAGTTTCTATGGGATCTCAGGAGGTCTTTGTTGTGACTGTTCTCCATTTCAACTCTTCCATCTTGCCCATCCCACCCTTACAGGTATAAGATATCCCTGTACACAAATCCTGTCTCACAGAGATGTTTTCTAATGGAATCCTATCAAAGACAAGCACAGCGAGACAGACACTGTAAGCTGCCTTTGAAGACATTGGTCTAATGGGGAGGCAAAGAAGCCAAGGAGTAATTACAGTATAGGGTGGCAGGTCTACAATGGAGCAATATATCCCAGGGAAGAGTTGGGATAATGGGGTGTAAATTCTAGTCTCAGAAAGTAGTATATCCCTTGATAGTCTTCTGTTGTAAAATGTAGATGTCCCTGTTCTTCTCTCATCACACTGATTTCAGTGGCCAAGAAGGTGGGGTAATCCATTTGGGAGAGCAATATAACACAGATATGAGGAGAAAAGCCCAAAGGACTAGCTCAACAAGATCAAGGCTTGATGTTTACGTGATTTCAAGGAGCTGAAGGATTTTTCTTCCTATTTCCTTAGAACATTTTTCTCCTGCCTCAAGAGAGCCTAACTTCCAAATTTAACCACATTTTAATCAAGAGATTTGCAGCAAGTAATTCATAAGTGCTTTTTGTGGTGACTGATTTGTAAACTTGGGATTAAGGCTTTCTCTGGGGATGATGCCTAACAATGATTTTTCAGAAATAATTAAAATGTGTAATCATGAATGCAAAGTTCATCTGTTTCTGAGCCTGCGATGACTGGATAAATTAGAATTTCAGCATGCCCCTGTAATTGATGTATATGGGGTATGAGGGATGGGGAGTACAGAGTCAGGGCTCAGTGGCTTCTCAACGCAAGGACTAAGTGATGTTTACACACATCCTTGAATGGTTTTAAATGGCTAAAATTACTTTTAGGCTGGCTTCTCCCAATCTCTGGAAGGCACGTTTTATGAACTCAATCACTAGGGTCTTTTGGTCATTAGGTGGCTGCTCATTATAATCCTCACCTCCTCCAAAATAATGATAGGTAGGTAGTGATGACAGATGATAGATCATAGGCAGGTAGATGATAGATGATAGATAGACAGGATAGAAACTCAAGTTAATTTTTAAAGCACCCCCTGGGGAAGACCAGGCAGTCCCAGAGTCCTTTCTCATTAGCCCACCCATACTGGGGGCTTCTCCAGGCAGGGACTTCCTATGAGGGAGAGAAGGACAGAAGAATATGAGAGGCTGAAGTCCTCAGTCATTCAGAGAAGGCATGAAAGATAGTATCGGCCAGTGGTGTGTAGACTGCACCTTATCAGCCCTCAGAGAGTCTCAAAGGTCCCTGGGGCACTTTGTCATCATGGAGGGATTTTCTTAGGGTAGGGATTTCCCCAAGAGTCTCTGCCAAGTTTCCCTCTCTGTAGTTGCCCAGAGCCTGCTGTCTTACTGTCCAAATGACCTGGATTTTGTTGATCATTGGATGTGTGATGCCACATGTGTTAACTGAAATATGAATGACTGGTTTTTTTTTCCTACCTTTTCTTTTCAGATGGAGATACATTTGCTGCAACCTTCCAAAGAAATGAAATTAACATAAATCCCAGTGTCCTGGGTTGAGTAAACTCAACCCAAACTACTACCATTCCCACGACCAGTCTCTAAAATCAATACTACGAATCAATCCTATTTGGGGAGTGGCACATGGTGTTGGAGGAGTATATCTGACTGGAATCCCAGGTCTACCATTTATGATTAATGTGCCCTTGAGCAAGTACTTAGGGCCCTGAGCTTCAGGTGTCTATCAGTAAGGTGGGCATTCTAATGTCGGTGTCACTGCAGTTCTTATGAAGAGGATATGAACTGCTTGTGAAACACATAACTTCTGAGCTTACCAAATGATGGCCACTCTTGTTATAGTTTTACTGACTACAAATACTCCCTACAAAAACCCACAGTCGTTAAAGAAAAAAAAAGGTTCATTTAATTTCCTGATGCCTGTCTTTATATATAAAGCAATAGTACTGGACCAGCTGAATTCTGTGGTTTCTTTCAAGCCAGATTTTCCATGATTCAGTTATAACTAACACAGGAAGGAAGCAGATGGACGCGCTATTATTTTTATAACAAGTATGCTTGATTGAAACTTAGATGAGTCAGAATACTTCATTTCTTAGCATTTGGACTAATTAAAAAGTTTTTTTTTTAATTAAAAAGTTTTTAAGTGTTTCAGATTAAAAGGAGCCACAAGAATATTAAGGATTTTAAAACATTAAATTCCATTCCCTTTAACATTAATGTCATTATAGCCCTTACCTGAAAAATGGGGTAGTACTGTAATTCATTCTTTGAATTGTGGTGACGATTAGAGTTTTAAATAAATGGAAATAATTAAGCATAAGTGCCTGGCACATAATAAGAGCAAAAGAGGAAAAGCTATTCATATGAGCTGTGATCGCAAAAACATTTCCAGACACTCCAGATCTCTGCAGGAACAGCGCCTCCCTTCACTGTTAAGTCATTCAACCAATACCTACAGAACTGATGTTGCTTACAGGGCCCTGGTCTCATCAGTGGGAATGGGGACACAATTGTGAAGGCAAAGCCCCTGCTCTCCTTCAAGTCAGCTCACTGCCATCTGCTTTGAGAGCCCTTCTCTGACCACTTGGGCAGGGTCCCACCTCATCCAACACACCACCCTGTCATCCCTGTAGTTCGCAGGAGCAAAATAACCTTGAAAAATGGCCTTCGATCCTCTAGAAGCCTGGGCTCTAGTGCTGTGAAACCTGGGCAAGCCTCAGTCTCTCCAACCATGTACTCACGTGTAAAATAGGAAGGATGAGGTGCTCTCTGACAGACCCACTTGTAGGGCTGTCCTGTGGCAAAAACACACAAATACACAAATGTAGCTAGCATTCAGACCTCATTCTTTACCACATTCTCCACTCCCCAGCTGAGTCCCACAAAAGCGACCCTTTGAAGTACAAAAGGGCTGCGATTATTTTTGTTCTATTTTTTCCTGATAGGTACAGACTTCTTCTGACTTGGTAAGAAAGGAGCAAGGAAAGAGAGAAGGAAGGGGTCAGAAGGAAGAGAGGGGTCACACAGCGTTGTTTGCTAGAGGCTACTGTTCATCCACACTCACTTTCATTACCTCCTGGGACCCTCACAATGGCTCTCATCCCAATTGATAGATGAGGAACCCAAGTCCAGAGAGTTTAAGGGAATGGTGTAGCCACAGGGATTGTGCTGGTAAATGAACACAGCAGGCTGTGCAGACAGTTCTCTGACTTCCAACCCCACACTCTTCATTGTTACCATGCCACTTCCAAGAATACCAGGGGCAAGAAATTTGGAAAAAGAGAAATACGCTATAAAAAAAAATTAAAATTACTCAACCATTTTTAAATGAAGGAGAATTATCAACTCTTTTTTCCTAGATTTAACTGAAGTCTGGGGGGGGGGGGCAGATATACGTGGAATAGCATGAGATTAGCTATGAGGAGCAACTTAATAATAGTGTTTTAGCCACTAATGAGGTTACAAAAGATACCTTTGGAATATGGTTTCAAGATGTGTTTAAACCTTGGCATCAAACTTTTCCTCATTCCAGGAGGATTTGAATGAAAGTCTGTGTGATGACAAAGGGATAGACATTAATTTAAAGTTCCTCCTTGTGATCCTTGATCTTTGTAAAATAGAGTTATCTTTTTAAATTATAAAGGGATATATTTTTACACATTTTTTTTAAAATTCAGAAGTGGCTAATGTAGAAGATAGACCACGAACTCCCCTTATAAGCTCCCTCTCCAGAGATAGTCATCACTAACCATTTGACCTGGTTGCTTTCTATGCTATATTTGTTTACACGTGTGTGAACTTCTGCCTGCTTCTGACCATTTGCTCTATACTGTTCCTCAACCACTTTTTCCCACTCTATATAACAGAAAATATCTCAAGTCTACTGACAATATCTATCAATAAGATAGATCTACTTTTTATTTTCAATTGCTACACAGTGGGTATATCATAATTATTACTTCCTTTTTGTTTAAGAATTTAATACAGTGATCTTTTCAGAAGAAAGACATACTGCCCCACCAATTTCTTTTCACTGCCCTGTCCAGTTTGGACTGCCCACACAGTTTTAGTTATTCCTACTATATAGGTATGAAAACTCATTTCTGTATTTCCCAGAAGCTTTGGACATTTGGTCCACTAATTCTGTGTATGCAAGAAATATTGACCAGAAGTAATTATTCATTTCTAGAACAACAAGATCTTCAGGTAAAGGTTACAGAGTCTTCTGCACCATACAAAACTTGTGAAAAATAAAATCTTGGGGCGCCTGGGTGGCTCAGTTGGTTGAGCGACTGCCTTCGGCTCAGGTCATGATCCCGGAGACCCGGGATCGAGCCCCGCATCAGGCTGCCTGCGTGGCGGGAGGCCTGCTTCTCCCTCTCTCACTCCCCTTGCTTGTGTTCCCTCTCTGGCTGTGTTTCTCTCTGTCAAATAAATAAATAAATAAAAATCTTAAAAAAAAAAAAAAAAGATGTTTAAAAAAAAAAAAAAAGAAAGAAAAATAAAATCTTTACCGCATGAGACTCAGAGTCAATATCCCACGGGCCAGAGAAGTGACCACAATCTCACAGCAGTACTTAAAATTCTTATAAACTGAGTAAAATTTTGACTTTGGACGTTAGGCGGCAAGCAATGAGAGTTGGTGGGACATGAATTCGTTCTTTCATTAAGGGGATAGCATGATCAGAGAAGTGAGATAGGAAGATTACACCAGCTGAAGATATGGTTTAAAATGGGTAAAATCCACAGGTAAGGAGGCCCAGTGGCTCATGAATGAAAAGTTCTTTTAAAGATTTAAGTATTATACTTGAATAATACTTTCCTTTTTTAAGCTATTACTTTATTTACTTTATTAAGGTATTAAGTATTATTGGGGCAAACTGACTCTAGGCCCTGAAACCATCACTGCTTAAGTGTAATTCAAACTCTGACCTTACCTTCTAAAATGTCCCGTGCCCTTGGTAAATTGCCAAAGAACCAACCTCCACTTCCAAGATGGCTTAATTATATGGCTCTTGCTCTCTCTCTAGAGGGCTACTTGAGTGGTTTCAAGACATGAAAACTACTCCCTCCAGAGCAAGAGAGTGGGCCAGGAGGAAGCCACGTGCATTATGACCTGGTCTCAGAATTCACTCAATGTCACAGCTGCCCCATGCATTTCATTAGAAGTAAGTCATGCAGTCCGCCCCACACTTCAGGGGACCTCCTCCTGAAGTACTTCTGCGTTCCACTAAGTTCCACCTCTTGAAGAAGGGAGTGTCAGAGAATTTGTTGATATATTTCAAAAGCACCACAGGAATCTAGTTTCAAGTTCAGATTGATGCCCACAGAGCCAGAGCCTGAGGGGGCCATGAGATACAATTCTCCAGGAACTGATCTCCAGAAACTGACAAAAACAAAAGGGAGTTCTTCAGACTTTCCCAGACCATAGAAGTGGGCGGTTTAGTTTAACTAGATATCTGCAAGTCAGGGAGGCCACAAGATATTCTAGTTATACTACGAACCTCCACATCTTACCAACTGTGTTAATGAGGGCATGAGATCTAATTCTTTCCTGTTAGTCCTCATAAGTTATGAGAACATCTCAAGTATTTCATCATTTCCATGTATTCCAAATTTTAGTTCCAAACAAGAAAATATAGCACCTTCATTAGCATTAAAGGAGTGTGTTCTGCTCTCTTGGGGCAGGATTAGACATATTTAAGTTGGAGAATGTTAAGGAGAATGTTAAGTTGGAGAATCTTTAAGGAGAACCTTAAAGCAAGGCTTCAAGTACCCAAATTCTCTTTTCTGTTCAGGCTTCTGTGAAAGACATGTATAGCTCATGTGTGTTTGTATACTAGAAATCAGGCTGAGAAATTATATTGTTTAACAAGTTTCTTGAACCAGTTGGACTTCGAAGGGTACAAGCAGGAATAAACTTTACTTTTTGTTATCACTGCCCCCTGTGAAATCCTCTGTAATTCATTTACCCTCCCCTCAAGGAAATCTCAAGCAGATCTCATAGTTTTCCCAATCACTCTTAAATGGTAGAATATTACTACATTTTATCTAAAATGTGCATATTTTTCCATCTTAACATCTCACTCTGAGTCTTAATGTCATCTTATAATTGAAGGGTTTTTTTTCCTTTCTTAGTAGTGTATAAAATAATGGGACATTTTATCATCAACACATCTTAGAGTCAATGATATTTAGTGTCTCTTTGTCCAATATTAAAAAAGTTTATTCAAAGGGAGCCTGGGTGGCTCAGTCATTAAGTGTCTGCCTTCAACTCAGGTCATGATCCTGGAGACCCGAGATCGAGTCCCACATTGGGCTCCCTGCTCGGTGGAAAGCCTGCTTCTCCCTCTCTCACTCCCCCTGCTTGTGTTCCCTCTCTAGCTGTGTTTCTCTCTGTCAAATAAATAAATAAAATATTTTTTTTTAAGTCATTCAAGGGGCACCTGGGTGGCTCAGTCAGTTAAGCCTCTGACTAGATTTCAGCTCTGGTCATGAGATCGAGCCCTGTGTTGGCATCTGGGCTCAGCATGGAATTTGCTTGAAGTTTCTCTCTCTCTCCTACCCCCCCCCACAAAAAAAAATCTATTCAAGTATAATAATCACAATTCTATTCTCATCAAATTTAAAACTTCTCCCTTATTGGAGCTCTGGCCTACTTCAGGCTTGGAAGCCTATAATGAGTAAAGATAGGGGTGATTAGATTCATATTTACCTCTTATTCTACTTTCTCCTTCACTCCCTAGCTGAGGCTTTGAGACCTTACAGGGATTGGAATAAGGTGAGTGAAAAGAAGTCAGGGTAAATAAATGTATTATCCACAGTACAGTTATACTCTGGCAGAGACATCCTCTTGGTGAGGGATGTTCTAAATGTCAATTCTTTCTTTTCTTGGAGTGGTTTTGTGGCTTTTTACAGAGACAGCTTCCATCACTGGAAATCTCTTGCCTACAGTTCCTTTGACGTACACTATGCCGCCTCCAGCTGGCCACGCGCAACTTCCTCTTTAGCCACTGGTTTCTTACAGCCCACCTGCCCTTGTGTGGAGTCCCATTCAAAACAACCCAGTAGGATTCCCTCCGGCGGGGCCTCCCAGGTTCATGGGAAGTTCAAGCATCCCTGTCACACCAGAGGCTAGAAGTTGCGGTAGATTTCCCCACAGCCACCTTCCCTTGCTCTGCTGCAAGTCAGTGAAGCTCAGGCCACTGACTGTCACCTTTAGACTCTATGGTTTGGGTTGGATATTAGTCTCTGCATCCCTCCAATGTCAGGGAACACATGAAAACTCTCCAGATGGTTTTCTTGCAGCATACTCACTGGGTCTGAGTACACTATCTTACTACTTGTCACTTGGAATGGTCAGTCTTCGGCAACCTACTTCTATTTTAGGTTTCATTGCCGACTTCAAGACAAATACACACATCAAATAGTAAATAAATAAAGTTTTATTTATTAAATCAATTCATTCACTAGCTTAAATGTTGAGAGATTGCTCACCTTAAAAATATAACAGTAGGGGCACCTGAGTGGCAACCAACTCTTCATTTCAGCTCAGGTCATGACCTCAGGGTCATGATATAGAGCCTCCATCGGGCTCCCAGCTCAGTGGGGAGTCTACTTCTCTCCCTCTCCCCCTTGACCCTCCCCAGACTTGTGCACTCTCCAGTGTGTACACTCTGAAATAAATTTTAAAATCTTTTTTAAAAATGTAACAGTGGGTGCATGGGTGGCTCAGAAAATTAAGCATCTGCCTTTGGCTCAGGTCATGATCCCAGGGTCCTGGGATCGAGCCCCATGTCAGGCTCCTTGCTGCTTCTCCCTCTCCTTCTGCCTGCGGCTCCCCTTTCTGTGTCCTCTCTCTCTCTCTCTCTCTCTCTCTCTCTCTCTCTCTCTCTCTGTCAAATAAATAATTGACATCTTTAAAACTTTGTTGAAAAAAATATATATAACAGGTGAGATACAATGACTACCTGTCAGGTCAAATTACATACCATTGATGTACTGAGGACAAAACATCCCTGATGTAGTTATGCCTGCTGAGATTGCATAACCTAAATCTAATCATGGATCATGGGGAAATAGCAGACTCCAAATGCAGAAATCAAATCAAATTATGAGCTTTCATACTGACAATTTGGGGGATTTAGAGGCCAAATGCTAATACCTCCTAATACTTCACTCCTGAATTAATCAGACTTAACAGCAGTCCCTCCGGCAGTTACACGCATAAACCACAGGCCTCTTGATTCAGGAGACTGTGTCTGTGTCTCCCCCATTAAGCTTATCACAGAAGAAAAGGAGCCTAGAACACTTGTGGGGCTCAGGGGTATGCAGATCTAAAGGAGAGGCTGAAATACACATGTTCTCGAGGCCCCCTGGCCAGTATGGAGGTCCGGTTGTAGACACAGTAGCCTTTTGAGGGGGCAATCTAGACCCTCAGGCACAACATCTTTGCTGGAATTTACTCTTTCCTCCAGGTAAATCTATCTTTCTTCCAGGACACAAGGCCTGAACATTAGCTCAACTTCAGCCCCCAGTCACTGGCACAGAGAGGCAGGCAGATGGGAGCCCTAAGAGCCTAATTCTCTCTCAATTACACTGTAGTTTTGAGGAGAACAGATTGTAAGGTGGAAATTCCCTTCCTTTTCTACTGCAGACTTGAAAATTCTATTTTGGTAGCCTATGCAGGGATTCTGTGAAGAAGAAAAAGTGGTTGCCTCTACACGAAAGATCTTAATAGATTAACCGTATCAGTTCACTGCCTGTTAGGCAGGGCTTTTTTTCCCTTCCAGTTTATCATTTGCCTTCAATTTTTATGTGATTTCCTAAAAACAGATATTTTGAATACTTAGCATTTTAGAAGAAAATTTGAAGATTCTAAATAATTCATTAAGAATAAAAAATTTTAGTAACAATAAAAAAGTTTTAAAAAAAAGAATACAAGATACAATCTTTTAACATTTTTAGTTATTAGCAACTCACTCATTTATTGGACAATTCAGTTTTGTTTTCAGCTTTGTGCCTACTGTGCCCACTTTACTTCAGAATTACTTTGGAACATCAGATCATGCGCGTGTGTGTGTCTGTGTGTGTTTGAGGTTTTAAAGATTTTATTTATTTGGGGTGCCTGGGTGGCTCAGTTGTTAAGTGTCTGCCTTTGGCTCAGGTCTTGATGCTGGAGTCCCAGGATCGAGCCCCGCATGGGGCTCCCTGCTCCATGGGAGGCTCCATGCTTCTCCCTCCCTCACTCCCCCTGCTTGTGTTCCCTCTATCACTGTGTTTCTGTCAAATAAATAAATAAAATCTTAAAAAAAAAAAGATTTTATTCATTTATTTGAGAGAGAAAGTGAAGACAGAAAGAACAAAAGCAGGAGGGGCAGAGGGAGAAGCAAGCTCTCTGCAGAGCAGAGACCTCTCCCTGTGGGGCTCGATCCCAGGACCTCGAGATCATGACCTGAGCTGAAGGCAGACGCTTAACAACTGAGCCACCCAGGCGCCCCTCATCAGATCTCAAATAAACATACCTCTAGTTTCACCTCTCCTAAGCAGGAACATGTTACATGTGACAGTATATTTTCTTATCTCCCATACAGCAGTGCTACATCATAGATTTTGCATTTTCTAAGATGGTACACGACTGATTTTCAAGAATTTATCCCACTGCTTTTGATCTTCTCTGGGTTTTTCTTTCTTTTCTTTTATTTTTTTTTAAATATTTTATTTATTTGACAGAGAGAAACACAGCCAGAGAGGGAATACAAGCAGCGGGGAGTGAGAGAGGGAGAAGCAGGCTTCCCGCCGAGCAGGGAGCCCAATGTGGGACTCGATCCCGGGTTTCCGGGATCAAAACCTGAGCCGAAGGCAGTCGCCCAACCAATTGAGCCACCCAGGCGCCCTGGGTTTTTCTTTCTTTTAAAAGAATACTCTATATGATCTCTCCTAGAATTAAGCACATTTTACAGACTCTCAACACTTCTCTTAAAAGCTTGTCAATTTTCATTAATCATGGAAAGTATATTTTTTCTCTTCACATACTACACACACTTTTTAGTGTACAAGCCAATCTCATCTCCTTATTCTCAACTGTCCGGTCATTTAGGTTTAGGTGTATCTATTATATATAAATAGCAATATTTGGATTTTGCATTTAGGTGCCCATCTAGGAATCTTGGTCTTATAATAGGGACATTTGGCTCCTTCATATTAATTACTCTAAGTAGTATTCCTGCTATGATTCCTATCATCCTATATGCTTTCTATTTCTATACTTCTTACTATTTCCCTTCTCTATAATCCTGTCTTTTGCTGCATTGACTTGTATTAGCTTTTTCTTCTTTTCTATGATTATCAGTCATGCATCCTACTTACACTATTGTCATTTTTACTGTAGTAATTATAATAAATACATTTGAACCCATACTTCTAAATAAAAATCAATAATGATTTCCACTTGTGAAATCTGACTTTTCCCCTGCCTATCTTATAAGCTTTGACTGAGATTTCTGATCCAAATAATTATTCTATTTTTTCTTTATGTATCTTCTAGGAAATATTGTTTACATTTTCATTGTGTTATCATCTTAGTAACAACTCTAAAATTTGTTGGCCTCTCTACCTACTGATTTTTGTCTTACACCATTCTTCCCATTCTTGAGCTCTTAATTTTGATTCATTTTGCAGTCCATTGAACCAAAAGAACACTTGCTCTCTCTCTACCAGGCTGTGTATGTCATTACCTCTGCCCACACTACTTCCTCACTTAATGCCCTCCATCCAACTTCCTACTCTGTTCCCACAGCACATCCATTGCACATACTTCTATAATAGAGCTTATTTCCTTCCGTGTATGCACTATTGGAATTTCAGACCCTGAGAACGTGAAAATTAGTAGTGGGAAATCTCACTAAAATGGAGTCAGGAGGTTTCAGCAGGGGGAGCTCTCATGCCCTATGCTCGCAGTCAATTGCAGATCTACAGGAAGAGCTGGACTTGGCCTTACACAGATTTAACCTTGCATGTGGATTTTACTCTACTATTCCAACCAGAAGAAGAGATGCTTTTCTCACCCCCCACTCTACCCCTCACCCACCACTAACTGTCCCAACTCCCCACCCCACAACAACTCAGCCAGTGAAAAGCCACCACACTTCAACTCTGACTTTACTCCAACGGACTTCTAGTTCATAACAGCCTTCTCAATTTACCCCTTTTCTCTTTAAGAAACCATACTTCTCCTTCATTCCCCAGACTTGCCTCTGGTTTTGCTGCAGCTTGTTTGTTCCAGATTGCAGTTTTCTTTCATTCCTGAATAAACCCCATCTTTTCTTAAAATATCTTATTTATTTGAGAGAGAGAGAGTGTGTGTGCACACATGAGAGCACAAGCAGGGGGGCGGTGGAGGGAATGACTGTTAAATCAACACTAAATTTAATAATAAATTAACTTATTAATTAATAATTAAGCATTAATTTGATAATCCATCTTATGTTTTAATTTTTTATTTAAAAATCTTAAGTACAGTTGACACACAATGTTACATTAGTTTCAGGTGTCCAACATAGTGATTCAACAACTCCGTACATTATGCTATGCTCATCTCAGGTGTAACTACCATCTGCCACCACACAGTGCTATTATAATGTCAATGACTACATTCCCTATGCTGTGCCTTTTATTACCAGGACTTATTCATTCCACAACTGGAAGCCTGTGCCTCCCATTCCCCTTCACTCACTCATTTTGCCCATTCCCTTTCTCGCCCCCTTCCCTCTGGCAACCAACAGTTTGTTCTCTGTATTTTAGGTGTGAGTCTGCTTTTTGTGTATTCATTTGTTTTGTTTTTTAGATTTCACATATGAGGAAAATCAGATAGTACTTGCTTTTCTTAGTCTGACTTATTTCACTCGGAATAATATCCTCTATCAATCCATCTTGTCCCAAATGGCAACGATCTCATCCTTTTTCATGGCTACATAATATTCCAGCATGCGTGGGTGACAGGAAAAATGGAGTGAACAGAATCCAAATCTAAATCAGGCAAAGAAAACAAGACTGTAGCTTAGATCAGACCAGGCTCGAGGCTGTTTTCCTAGTCACAGTGAAGATCATTCCTCTCAGACATCCAGAGAAGGTAATGAGTTTACATCAAAACTCATGAATAATCTTTATTGTTGTTATATTTATTCATTAAAGTACTACTAAATATATATAATTTCTTAAATTTCATATTATAAACCCAATTTTTTTCAAACAAATGCTTTATTTTTATAAAATTCCAAGTTAATTGGCCTCTCTATGTCTGGTTATTGTCATGGTTGATTCAGGCTGGTATAACAAAATACCACAGACCAGGTGGCTTATAAACAGCAGAAATTTATTACTCACAGTTCTGGAGACTGAAAGTTCAATATCATGGTGCCCGCATGGTCAGGTGAAGGTCCACTTTTGGGTCATAGAATTCCCTTGTATTCTCACACGGGGAAGGGGTAATGTAGCTCTCTGGGGCCACTTTTATAGGGGAACAAATGTCATTCATGAGGGCTCTGCCCTTGCCACCTAATCACCTCTGAAAGACCCTGTCTCCTTAATGCCATTACTCTGGGTCTGAGGATTTCAACATAAGTTTTGGAGGGACCAAACATTCCAATCATAGCATTTGTGGACAGATATATAGATGGACTGGAAACATCCTGTGTCTTAGAGCATTTGCATAGTGCATGCTTTCATGCTTGCTTTATTTAAGTTAAACATGGCTTTTATTTGAATTTTATCTTTCATATTATTGTACATACAGAAAAGGGCACAAATTTTAATTGCATAGCTCAACATATGAGTACTCACCAACAGATCATAATATAGAATTTTACCACCTCATATGTTTCCCTCCCAGTTATTACATCCCCAAAGGGAATCACTATTCTGACTTGTCACTATTGATTAAATTTGCCTTTATTGAGCTTCATATAGTGGCATCTTACAGTATGTCCTTTTTTTGTTCCTGGCTTCTTTTGATCATTACATCTCTAATGGTCATCTATCTTGTCATATAGTATTTATAATTTGTTCCACTTTTACTAGTATTATAATGAAAATTGTATTAATATATCACAATTTATCATTCAGCTATTGAAGGGCATTTGGGTTGTTTCCCAATTTGAGACTATTTTTAATAAAGGTCATAAACTTATGAACATTGTTATATTTTTTGGGTGAGCCTATGCATATTTATGTAGGCTCAATAAAGGGCTTGAATTCACACCCTAAGGTCAAGACCTTAGCTGAGATCAAGAGTCAGACACTTAATTGAGTCACCCAGGCACCACTGCATTTATTATTGATGAGTGTATCTCTAGAAGTGGATTTTCTAGGTCATGGGATACGCATATGTTCATTTTTTAAAAGCAGATCTATCAACTGACAATTCTGTCAGCAATGTATAAGTTCTGCATCTTTGCTAACACTTGGAATTTTCAATCCTTTTAATTTTAGTCATTCCAGTAGGTGGATTTGTGGTTCTTTGTTTCATCTGGTTCTTTTAAGATTTATTTATTTATCTGAGACAGAGTGCAGGGGGTAGGGGCTGGAGAAGGAGGAGAGAATCTCAAGAAAACTCCTCACTGAGTGTGAAGCCCCACACCGGGCTTGATCCCACAACCCTAAGATCTTGACCCAAGTTGAAACCAAGAGTCAGACACTTAACCGACTAAGCCACCCAGGCATCCCTGGATTTGTGGTTTCAATTTGCATTTACCTATTTAAGTCAGTTTTAGCTACTTTTTTATGGAATTATCTTATTGATTGAACAGTTGTATCATATTCTGGATACATTCTAATATATGTAGCTTTTAATTCTCTAAAAAGTTATTTTATAAATAGTTGTTAATTTTAATAAAGTCAAATTTATCCAGTCTTTTTTTTTATGATTAATACTTTCTGTGTTCTGTTTAAGAAATCTTTCCCTAGGATGCTTGGGTGGCTCAGTGGATTAAAGCCTCTGCCTTCGGCTCAGGTCATGATCTTAGAGTCCTGGGATCGAGGCCCGCATAGGGCTCTCTGCTCAGCAGGGAGCCTGCTTCCTCCTCTCTCTCTGCCTGCCTCTCTGCCTGTTTGTGATCTCTCTCTCTCTGTCAAGTAAATAAATAAAAATCTTTTTTAAATTTTTTTTTTAAAAAAGAAGGAAATCTTTCCCTATTCCTAAGGTGATGAAGTTTATTCTCCCATTGTTATAGGGCGTGCTCAGTGAATCACCGCTGACACCATTAAGGGTTAAACAATGAGAGGTTTATTAAAGCTGGCCAGCAACCACTCACTAGAGTTCGGTCTCTGCAAAGGCCCCAACCCTAGGGTGGTCTGGGTTTTTAAAAGAGATGAGACCTGCCCTCGTGGGCATGTTCCCAAAGAAACAAAGCAAACTTTGGTGGGTATGTCCCCAAAGAAACAAAACATATCCTGGTGGGTATGTCTCCAAAGGACAGAACATACCCAGGTGAACATGTCTCCATCCAATAGCAAAGTGACAGCAGTAAGCTTATTCTTCTACAGAAGCAGGAGTAGCTGGTTATGCACGATAGTGCAGTGGGGTGATTTATTATTGCTTTGTAATCAGCCAGGGCTGGTTGGGTGTTTTCCAGCTCTGAGCTCTGGGAAATATCCACATCACTGGGCTCACCTAGGGTCAGACGTCCTAGTTAGCTTCACAACCACCATTTTGGGTATCTGGTGACCATTTAACACCATTCTTCTCCTAAAAGCCTTGTTTTATACTTCACCTTTAGGTCTATGATCCATCTAGAATGATAAAGATGACCCAAATTCTTTGCTGAACTTCTCATTGAGAGGCCAAATCTAGATGCCACCCCTGTGAATCTGGTCTAGTCTCAGTGACTTGCATAACCAATAGAAAGGGGCATACAAATCATTCTGAGACTTCTGAGGCTAGCTATGGAAAGCCTTATAGATTTCATCTTGGCCTCTTGGAATACTTGGGAAACTTTGACCTGCCATGTTATAGGCCCAACTATTTGAGACCACCATGCTGGAGAAGATAAATATATATTTTAATTAATAGTCCCAGCTTGGCCTGGATTTCTGACCATTCACACTGAAGGATCAGATAGGTAAATAAAGTCACCATGGACCCTCCAGACCACCCCATCCACCAGATGAATACCACCAATATTAAGCTACATAGAAAAGAATTACCCAAATGAGTCCTACCCAAACTACTGGCACACAAAATTGAGATACAGTAAAATGACTGTTTGCCTAAGCCACCACAATTTGGGGTGTTTATTATGCAATAATAGATATAAAGAGAACATGATGTAGAGGGTCAAGTTGCTTTTTTCTAATTGCATATTTAATGGCTCCAGCACTACTTATGCAAAAGATCATTTCTTCATGTCACTATACTAGCATTCTTCCTAAATCAGATGACTATATGAGGGTGTTTCCAGATCCTATATTCTCTTCCATATGTCTATTTGTTATTTTTTTAGTTACTATGGAGTTATTAATAAGTCTCAATATCTAGCAGTTAAAGTCACTCAAATTTGGTCTTTATCAAGCTTTTCAACTTTTCTTAGCATTTATACATTTCTATATGTGTTTTTTTTAAGACTTTGTTTAACTGACATAGAGACAAGAAGAACAGGAAGCAGGGGGCATGGGAGAGGGAGAAGCAGGCTTCCTGCCAAGCAGCGAGCCTGATGCAGGGCTCAATCTCAGGACCCTGGGATTATGACCTGAGCCAAAGGCAGACATCTAACCAACTAAGCCATCCAGGTTCCCCTCCATGTGTGTTTTAGATTCAGCTGGTCAAAATTCATTTAAAATCTTATTACAATTTTGTTTTCAATTGCATTGAATCTATAAATCAATCTGGGAGGAATTGCCATTTTAACAGTATTGAGTCCTCTACATCATGACCTTGGTATTTTTTTTCCATTTATTGGCCTACTTTAATTTCAATCAGGAATGATTTCTGAAGACATTCCTTCTTAACAATCACCAGATAGAAGAGCTTAGGAAGGGGTATGTGGGTGTGTGGGTGTGTAACAGTTGGCATTTTACTTTAATATTTTTTTAATGTTCCCAGATTTATTGTTTCTGCACCACATCCAGTGCTCCAGGCAATATGTGCCCTCCTTAATACCCACTACGAGGCTCACCCATCCCCCAACCCCCTCTCTTCCAAAACCCTCAGTTTCTCAGAGTCCAGAGTCTCTCCCTCTCTGATTTACCTCAGTTCACATTTCCTTTATTTCTCTTAATGTCCTCCATGTTACTCCTTATGCTCCACAAGTAAGTGAAACTATATGATAATTGACTTTCTCTGCTTGGCTTATTTCACTCAGCATAATATCCTCCAGTCCCATCCACGTTGATACAAAAATTGGGTATTCATCCTTTCTGATGGAGGCATAATATTCCATTGTATATATGGACCATATCTTCTTTCTCCATTCATCTGTTGAAGGGCACCTTGGCTCTTTCCACAGTTTGGCTATTCTGGTCATTGTTGCAATGAACATTGGAGTACATATGGCCCTTCTTTTCACTACATTTGTATCTTTGGGGTAAATACCCAGTACTGCAATTTCAGGGTCATAGGGTAGCTCTATTTTTAATTTTTTAAGGAATCTCCACACTGTTTTCCAAAGTGGCTACACCAACTTCCAATGCCACCAACAGTATGAGAGGATTCCCCTTTCTCCACACCCTCTCCAACACTTGTTATTTCCTGTCCTATTCATTTTGGCCATTCTACTTGGTGTAAGGTGGTATCTCAATGTGGTTTTGATTTGAATTTCTCTGATGGCTAATGATGATGAATACTTTTTCATATGTCTGTTAGCTATTTGTATGTTTTCAATGGAGTAGTGTCTGTTCATGTTTTCTGCCCATTTTTGATGTAATCATCTTTTTTGGGGGTGTTGAGTTTGAGGAGTTCTTCATAGATCTTGGATATCAGCCCTTTGTCTATAGTGTCATTTACAAATATCTTCTTCCACTCCATGACTTGCCTCTTTGTTTTGTTGACTGTTTCCTTTGCTGTGCAGAAGCTTTTTATTTTGATGAAATGCCAAAAGTTCATTTTCACTTTTGTTTCCCTTGTCTTTGAGACAAGTCTCAAAAGAAATTGCTGCAGCTGGTCTCAAAGAGGTTACTACCTATGTTATCCTCTCGGCTTTTGATAGATTCCTGCCTCACACTGAGGTCTTTCATTCATTTCGAGTTTATCTTTGTGTATGGTGTAAGAGAATGGTCGAGTTTCACTCTTTGATATGTAACTGTCCAATTTTCCCAGCACCATTTATTGAAGAGACAGTCTTTTCTTCCACTGGATATTCTTCCTACTTTGTCGAAGATTATTTGATGGTAGAATTGAGGGTCCATATCTGGACTCTCTACTCTGTTCCATTGGTCAATGTGCCTGTTTCTGTGCCATTACCATGTTCTCTTGATGATCAAAGCTTTGTAATAAAACTTGAGATCAGGTAACATGATGCCCTCAGCTTTGTTTTTCTTTTTCAACATTTCCTTAGAAATTCGGGGTCTTTTCTGTTTCCATACAATTTTTAGGATTGTTTATTCCAGCACTTTGAAAAATGCTGGTGGAATTTTTGATCAGGATGGCACTGAAAGCATAGATTGCTCTGGGCAGTACAGACATTTTAACAACGTTTATTCTTCCTATCCATGAGCATGGAATGCTTTTCCATCTTTTTCTGTCCTCTTCAATTTTTTTCATGAGTTCTCTGTAGTTCCTCAAGTATAGGTCCTTTACCTCTTTGGTTAGGCTTATTCCAAGGTACCTTATGGTTTTTGGTGCTATAGTAAATGGAATCAATAAATAATTTATTAATTTGGTGCTATAGTAAATGGAATCCCTTACTATATTTCCATTGTTATTGTATAAGAAAACAACTGATTTATGTGCACTGATTTTATATCCTAACACATTACTGAATTGCTGTATGCGTTCTAGTAGTTTGGGGGTAGAGTCCTTTGGGTTTTCCATTTAAAGTATCATGTCATCTATGAAGAGAGAGAGTTTGACCTCTTCTTTACCAATCTGAATACGTTTTCTTTTTCTTGTCAGATTGCTGAATATTTTTATTTTTATTTTTTCCATAATCCAGCCACCCTAAACTTCCCCCATAACCCCCAGCAACCCTGTTTGTCTCTCAAGATTAAGAGTCTTTTATGGTTTGTCTCCCTCCCCAGTCCCATCTTGTTTCATTTTTCTCCTCTCTACCCCCCCCACAACCCCCGATCCTGCCTCTCAAATTCATCATATCAGAGAGATAATGTGATAATTGTCTTTCTCTGATTGACTTATTTCACTCAGGATAATACCCTCCAGCTCCATCAACGTTGTTGCAAATAGTAGGATTTCACTCTTTTTCATGGCTACATAGTATCCCATTGTATATATACCACATCCTCTTTATCCATTCATCTGTTGATGGACATCTAGTTTCTTTCCATAGTTTGACAATTGTGGACATTGCTGTTATAAACACTCAGGCCCACATGCCCCTTTGGATCACTACATTTGTAGCTTTAGAATAAATACGCAGTAGTGTAATTGTTGGGTCATAGGGTAGTTCTATTTTCAACTTCCTGAGGATTCTCCATACTGTTTTGCAGAGTGGTTGCACAAGCTTACATTCCCACCAAAAGTGTAGGTGGGTTCCCCTTTCCCCACATCCTCGCCAACATCTGTCATTTCCTGGCTTATTAATTTTAGCCATTCTGACTGGTGTAAGATGATATTTCACAGGGGTTTTGATTTGTATTTCCCTGATGCTGAGGGATGTAGAGCACTTTTTCATCTGTCTGTTGGCCATTTGGATGTCTTCTTTGCAGAAATGTCTATTCATGTCTTCTGCCCATTTCTTCATTGGATTATTCATTCATTGGGTATTGCATTCGATATTCCTTATAGATTTTGGATACTATCCCTTTACTTGATATGTCATTTGCAAATATCTTCCCCCATTCTGTCAGTTATCTTTGGTTTTCTTGACTATTTCTTTTGCTGTACAAAAGCTTATGATCTTGATGAATTCCCAAAGTTGATTTCTTTTCCTTGCTTACCTTGCCTTTGGCGATGGTTCTAGGAAGAAGTAGCTGTGGTTAAGGTCAAAGTGGCAGTTGCCTGTGTTATCCTCAAGGATTTTGATGGATTCCTATATCATATTATGGTATTTCATCTTGTTTGAGTCTATTTTTATATGTGGTGTAAGGAAATGGTCCAGTTTTCACAACACCATTTGTTGAAAAGACTGCCTTTTTTCCAGTGGATATTCTTTCCTGATTTGTCAAAGATGAGTTGATCATAGTGTTGATGGTCCATTTCTGGGCTCTCTATTCTATTATGTTGATCTATGTGTCTGTTTTAGTGCCAATACCATATTGTCTTGGTGATTACAGCTTTGTAATAGAATTTGAAGTCTGAATTGTGATGCCGCCAACTTTGATTTTCTTTTTCAACATTCCTCTGGCTATCCAGGCTCTTTTCTTGTTCTATATGAATTTTAGGATTATTCGTTCCATTTCTTTGAAAAAAGTTGATGTTATTTTTATAGAGAATGAATTAAATGTGTAGATTGCTTTAGGTAGCATAGACATTTTCACATTAGTTTTTCCAATCCATGACATGGAACATTTTTCCATTTCTTTGAGTATTCCTCAATTTCTTTCATGAGTACTTTATAGTTTTCTATAGTTTTCTATAGTTTACAGATTCTTTATATCTTGGTTTAGGCTTATTCTTAGGTATCTTATGGTTTTGGGTAAAACTGTAAATGGGATCGACTCCTTAAATTCTCTTTCTTCTGTCTTGCTATTGGTGTATAGAAGTGCAAGTGAATTCCGTGCATTGGTTTTATATCCTGACACATTAATGAATTCCTGTATGAGTTCTAAGAGTTGTGGAGTGGAATCATTTGGGTTTTTCACAGAAAGTATCATATCATCTGCAAAGAATGAGAGTTTGACTTCCTCTTACTGATTCAGATGCCTTTTATTTCTTTTTGCTGTCTGATTGCTGAGGCTAGGACTTCTAGTACTATGTTGAATAGCAATGGTGAGAGTAGACAGCCCTGTTGTGTTCCTGACCTTATGGGAAAGGCTATCAGATTTTCCCCATTACTGTGGGTTTTTCATATATGGCTTTGATGATATTGAATTATGTACCCTCTATCCATATACTATGAAGAGTTTTGATCAAGAAAGGATACTGTGCTTGGTTAAATGCTTTTTCAGCATCTGTTGAGAGGATCATACGGTTTTTGTTCTTTACTAATATACTGTATCACACTGATTGATTTACAGACGTTCAACCAACCTTGCAGCCCAGGAATAAGTCCCACTTAAATGAGCTGGATAATCCTTTTACTATACTGTTGGATACTATTGGCTAGTATTTTGGTGAGAATTTTTGCATCTGTGTTCATGAGGGATATTAGTATGTAATTCTCCTTTTGCATGGGGTCTTTGTCTGGTTTGGGGATCAAGGTAATGCTGGCCTCATAAAATGAGTTTGGAAGTTTTCCTTCCATTTCTATTTATTGGAACAGTTTCAGGAGACTAGGCATTAATTCTTCTTTATATGTTTGATAGAATTCCCTGGGAAGCCGTCTGGCCCTAGACTCTTGTTTATTGGGATAGTTTTGATGATTGCTTCAATCTCCTTACTGGTTATGGGTCTGTTCAGTTTTTCTATTTCTTCCTGGCTCAGTTTTGGTAGTTTATATGTCTCTAGGAATGCATCCATTTCTTCCAGATTGTCAAATTTGCCGGTGTATACTTTCTCATAATATATTCTTATATAATTATTTGTATTTCTTTGGTATTGGTTGTGATCACTCCTCTTTCACTCATGATTTTATTAATTTGGGTCCTTTTTCTTTTCTTTTTGATAAGTCTGGCCAAGGGGTTATCAATCTTGTTAATTCTTTCAAAGAACAGCTCCAATTCCATTGATTTCTTCTACTGTTCTTTTGATTTCTATTGCATTGATTTCTGTTCTGATCTTTATTATTTCTCTTCTCCTGCAGGGTTTAGGCTTTCTTTGCTGTTCTTTCTCCAGCTTCCTAGGTATAGGGTTAGGTTGTGTCCTTGAGACATTTCATATTTCTTGAGAAAGGCTTGTATTACTATATACTTTCCTCTCAGGACCGCCTTTCCTATATCCTGAAGATTGTGAAGAGTTGTGTTTTCATTTTCATTTGTTTCCATGAATTTTTTAAATTCTTCCTTAATTTCCTGGTTGACCCATTCATTCTTTAGTAGGATACTTCTTAGCCTCCATGTATTTGAGTTCTTTCCAACACTCCTCTCGTGGTTAAGTTCTAGTTTCAAACATTGTACTCTGAAAATATGCATGAAATGATCCCAATCTTTTGGTACCAGTTGAGACCTGATTTGTGACTCAGAATGTAACCTATTCTGGAGAATTTTCCATGTGCACTAGAGAAGAATGTGTATTCTGTTGCTCTGGGATGGAATGTTCTGAATATATCTGTGCTGTCGATCTGGTCCAGTGTGTCATTTAAAGCCTTTATTTCCTTGTTGATCTTTCGCTTAGATGATCTGTTTCAGTGAGGGGAGTGTTAACGTCCCTACTATTATTGTATTATTGTTGATATGTTTCTTTGAATTAGTTATTAATTGGTTTATATAATTGGCTGCTCCCATGTTAGGGGCATAGATATTTAAAATTGTTAGATCTTATTAGACATATGCTTTAAGTATGATATAATGTTCTTCCTCATCTCCTATTATTGTCTTTTGTTTCAAATACAATTTGTCTGCTGTAAGGATTGCCACCCCAACTTTCTTTTGATAAAAGTCCATTAGCATGGTAATTTTTCTTTTGATAAAAGTCCATTAGCACAGTAATTTCCATTTTCCACCATTTCACTTTAAATCTGGAGGTGTCTTTGGGTCTAAATTGAGTTTCCTGGAGATAGTATATCATATTTTTTATCCAATCTGATACCCTGTGTCTTCAGATTTGGACAGTTAGCCCATTTACATTCAGGGTAACTTGAAAGATATGGATTGAGTGCCACTGTATTGCCTATAAGATGACTCTTACTGTATATTGTCTCTGTTCCTTTCTGGTCTGTTACTTTTAGGCTCTCTCTTTGCTTAGAGGACCACTTTCAATATTTCCTGTAAGGCTGGTTTGGTGTTTGCACATTCTTTTAGTTTTTTTTGTTTTGTTTTGTTTTTTGTTTTGGGTTTTTTTTTGGGGGGGGGTTGTTGTTGTTGTTTGTTTGTTTTTGTTTTTGTTTTTTTGTCCTGGAAGCTTTTTGTCTCCTTCTATTTTCAATGATAGCCTAGCTGGATGTAGTATTCTTGGCTGCATACATTTCTTGTTTAGTGCTCTGAATATATCATGCCAGTCCTTTCTAGCCTGCCAGGTCTCTTTGGATAGGTCTACTGCCAATCTAATATCTTTACCATTGTAGGTTACAGAACTCTTGTCCCAAGCTGCTTGCAGTATTGTCTCTTTGTCACTGAGACTTGTAAGTTTTAACATTATTTGACAGGGTGTTGACCTACTTTTATTGATTTTGAGGGGTTTCTCTGTGCCTGCTGGAATCTGATGCTTGATCCCTTTGCCAAATTAGGGAAATTCTCTGCTATAATTTTCTCCACTATACCTTCTGCCCTCTCTCTCTTCTTCTTCTTCTGGGATCCTAATTATTCTAATATTGTTTCATCCATGGTATCACTTATCTCTTGAATTCTCCCCTCGTGGTCCAGTAGTTGTTTGTCTCTCTTTTTCTCAGCTTCCTTGTTTTCCCTCATTTGTCCTTCTATATTATTAATTCTCTTTTCTAACTCATTTATCCTAGCAGTAAGAGCCTTAATTTTTTATTGCACCACATTAATAGGTTTTTTTTTTATTTCAACTTGGTTAGACTTTAGTTCTTTTATTTCCCCAGAAAGGGATTTTATTTCTCCAGAAAGGGATTCTCTAGTATCTTCCATGCTTTTTTTGAGCCCAGCTAACACCTTGGTAATCATCATTCTGAACCCTAGTATTGACATACTACTAATGTTCCTATTGATTAGGTCCCTAGCCATTGGTGCTGCCTCTTGTTCTTTTTTTTGAGATGAGTTTTTCTGCCTTGTCATTTTATCCACATAAGAATAGATGAATGAGAGAACAAAATACTAAAAGGGTCGTGACGAACCCAGAAAAAATATACATGAACTGAATCAGAAGAGATCCAAAACCAGGAGGAGAAGAAAGCAAAAAATATCTGTATATCTATATCTATCTCTCTATATTTATGTGATTTGACTGGTGAATAAAACAGAGCCACACACTTCTTAATAAGAGTGTATTTTAGTCTGTCAGAATGAACTGCCTCCCAAAATCTTAAGGAAAGAGAAACTTATATATGTACAAACGTAAGTGTATACATGATGAAGGGATGGAATATGACTGTAAAGATGAAAATTAAAGAAGATTCTAAAAAAAGAATTGATAAAAATTTGGTTGAAAAAAAAAAGAAAAAGAGGAAAGAATGTGATGAGGCTAGAGACTAGAAGAAAGCCATTCACTAGATTTAGGGTATATTTTTATCTTTTAGAAGAAACTGTATCCCAAAATTTTAAAGAAAGAAAAACCTGTATGTATACAAAAAATAAGCTTAAATGCATTGAATGGCTAGAATATGACTAAAACAATGAAAATTTTATAAGATTTTTTTTAAAGTATGGATAAGATAAAATAGTTAAAATACATTAAAATTGGAAAGAGAAAAAACTTTAAAATAGAATAAAAAAATAAAATTAAAAAAATTTAACTTTGAAAGACTCAAGAATCACGGGGGGAAAGCCATGAATTCTCCATGGCACATTGCCCAAGCTCTGAATTTCTGCAATTCTCATTGATTGATGAACTTGGTCTTGGCTGGACATTCTCACTGATCTCTGGGAGAGGGGCCTATTGTACTGATTCTCAAATGTGTTTGCTGGAGGTGGAACTGCCTGCCCTTGCTAGGGGCCAGGCTAAGTAGTCTGCTCAGGTTCTCTCTCCGAGCTTTTGTTCCCTGAATGCTTTTTGTACAGCTTTGGAGGATGAGACTGAAGATGGTGGCCTCCCAGTCTCCAGCCCAGAGTAGCTGAGAGCTCAGGGCCCCACTTCTCGATGCACCCCCAGAGAAAAGCAGTCAGTCCCTCCTGTCTTCCTGGTCTCTGGATGTACTCTGTGCTCTCCCATCCTGTAACTGAA
The DNA here is from genome assembly GCA_004023965.1 of Spilogale gracilis. NCBI lineage: Eukaryota > Metazoa > Chordata > Mammalia > Carnivora > Mephitidae > Spilogale > Spilogale gracilis. The sequence continues at coordinate 5,603 of PITA01015151.1, read as the reverse complement.
CGTATCTATCTCTGGCAGTCAGCCCTGTTTGGAGTCTCCAAACCCAGCAGATTCCTGCAGCGCACTCCCATGCCACTTCTCCCGGTGGGGGAAAAAGGGGGACTCCCTGGGTCTGCCACTTGTGGGGTCCCTGTTCAAAGAGCAGTGGCCCAACTGTGCCTTGGATCATGGTTTAAAGTAATCTGAGCTGAGTGCCCCCTCCTCCACTCCGTCTCTGCAGCTGGCTTCCCTGTTCTGATACTTGGGAGCTCTGCCATGCTCAGGCACCCAGGGTCCTTCTGTGACCACGTGGGTCCTGAGACCACACTGTCCCAGCAAGGGTTCCATGCCCCCACTTAGCTTCCAGAGCAACGTCCTTCAGTGGAGCAGACTTCTAACATTCTGATTTTGTGCTCCACTGATCTACTGCTGTCTGGGAGCTGGCCCTTGCCCCCATGGTCTATCTCCCCAAATGTCACCTCCAATTCACTTCACATGTTCTAACTTCCAGAATGTGGTCACTTTTCTGTTCCTAGAATTGCTGCTCTTCTTCTCTTTGATCCCCTGTGGAGTCCATAGCTGTTTCAACTGGTTTGATAACCAACTAGCTGAACTCCTGGACTTGATGATATCTAGGTCTCCTACTCCTCTGCCATATTTCTCCTCCATGATTGCTGTTGCTAGGACTTCTAGCATTATGTTGAACAACAGTGGCGAGAGTGGGCATCATTGTCTTGTTCCTGATCTCAATGGGAAGGCTGTCAACTTTTCCCTGTTGAGAACAATATTTGCGGTGTGTTTTCATAGGTCGATTTTATGAAGTTTAGTAATGTTCCCTCTATCCCTATACTTTTGTTCTCTGGAGGTTGTGGTTCTTCAGCAGTTTTTGTGGCTTTTCAGAGGCTCAGAGAGAGGCCTCGGTCTGCTCCCCTCTGGATGGTCCAGAACACACAGACTCCCTCTCTGCAAACTCCTGTGAACACTGCCACCTCTCACCCTGAACACTGCTCACCCCCAGTTACTGCCACGATGGTCACCCAAGTTCCCGCTTGTCTCTGCCACAGAAACCATGAGTGATATTGGTTTGGGCAAGTCTAATCCCAGTGGCTGCTGCTGCTGAGACCACTGTCTGCAGCCCATACCCACACCGGGTGTGCCCAGACCTGGTTACGGTGCAGGTCACACAGGAGGCTGTAGGCCAACGGGCCTCTGGCAGGAGCCTGCACAGGGCTCAGACAGGTGGGGGTGTGCCCAGCCAGAATGGTCGTGCAAGCAGTGGAAAACCGTGGGCTCGGGGACCACAGACTGGAGTCCCCATGGGGCTCTCTCAGGCATGTCTGGGCACCAGCTGTGGCCTGTCCTGGGATCGTGGGCTTAGGGCCATACCCATGGCCTCCTGATTCCACCACTTGCCCCTTAAGACCCTTTGTTTTTTAAGAGCTTTCCACCAGACTCCAAGTTGATGCTGGTCCCCAACCACAGAGCACTTTGATATTGGGGTATTACTTTCCAGCGGGTCGCTTCTGGTGGCTCCCTTCCCCTTCTGTTTATCCTCTAATATCAGTCCCAGCACTCCCACTCCACTTTACCTCTCCACTGATCATCTTCCATCCCTGTAGAGATCCAGAAGTATGTAGTCTTACATCTCAGGCTGATTTCATGGGTGTTCAGAGTGTTCTGGTAGATACTTTGTTCACTTAAGGGGACCAATTAAACAGGGTCTCCTACCTCTCTGCATCTTGCCCTGAACAGCTGGCATTTTAAATAGTGAGGAAAGGATGGGCTTTTCAATAAATAGCATAATAGTATTAGGAAAGTTGCCTAATCATTTGGAGGAATAATATAAAGTTAAAGCCTACTTCAAAACAAAACATTCACAAATAAATTCTAGATGGCTTAAAAGACTAAAGCCAAAATGATTTTTAAAAAAAATAGGGGCACCTGGGTGGCTCAGTTGGTTAAGCAACTGCCTTCAGCTCAGTCATGATCCTGGACATCTGGGATCGAGCCCCACATCGGGCTCTGGGAATGAACATAAACAATATGACAGATACGGAATTCAGGGCAGCAACAGTCCAAGCAATAGTCAATTTAGAAAAGAACATTAGTCTCAAAGTGGAAGCCATAGTAACAGAAGTGAAAGCTGAGGTTAGAAAGGCTTTAGATGAGATGCAATCTAATTTAAATACGCTAACAGCCAGAGTAAGTGAAGCTGAAGATCGTATCAGTGATTTAGAAGACAGAGGGAATAAGATGGAGGAGCAAGAGAAGTCTTGGTGCAAACAACTAAAATCCCAAGAAAACAGAATAAGGGAAATGAATGATGCCATGAAACGCTCCAATATCAGAATTATTAAAATCTCTGAAGGAATTGAGAGAGAGAGAAGCCTCGAAAATATTGTTAAACAAATCATGGATGAAAATTTCCCAAATCTGAGGAATGAAACAAATGTTCACGTCCTAGAAGTAGAGAGGACACCTCCCAAGATCAATGAGGCCAGAAAAACTTCCAGGCACCTAATAGTAAAATTCTTGAATCATAAAACCAAAGAATATGTCTTAAGGGCAGCTAGGGGAAAGCGATCCCTTACCTATAGAGGGAAGACCATCAGAATAATGTCAGACCTTTCCACAGAAACCTGGCAAGCCAGAAAGGGCTGGAAAGACATATTCAGGAAGTTACAAGACAAGAATATGCAACCAAGCATAATGTATCCAGCAAGGTTGACTTTCAAAATGGAAGGAGAAATAAAGAGCTTCCAAGACCCCCAAGGTCTAAAAGATTATGCAACCACTAAGCCAGCACTACAAGAAATACTAAGAGGGGTTCTTTAGAGGAGAAACGAACCCAAGGGTGACACAAAACAGAAATATACAGAGGTAACTTATAGAAGCATGAACTCCACAGGCAACATGATGTCAATACAAACATATCTATCAATAATCACCCTCAATGTGAATGGCCTAAATGCTCCAATAAAAAGGCACAGGGTTGCAGACTGGATAAAACGACAGGACCCATCCATATGCTGCCTACAAGAGACTCATCTTGAATCAAAAGACACTTACAGATTGAAAGTGAGGAGATGGAAGACCATCTTTCATGCCAATGGACCCCAAAAGAAAGCTGGGATAGCGATTCTCATATCAGACAAATTGGATTTTAGTCTAAAGGCTGTGTCAAAGACACAGAAGGACACTACATCATTCTCAAAGGGTCTATACATCAAGAAGATCTAACAATTGTAAATATTTATGCCCCTAACATGGGAGCAGCCAACTACATAAACCAACTGTTAAACAAAATAAAGAATCATATTGATGCAAATACACTAATCGTAGGAGATCTTAACACACCACTCTCAGCAATGGACAGATCATCTAAACAGAAAATCAGCAAAGAATCAAGAGCCTTGAATGACACATTGGACCAACTGGATCTCATAGATATATTCAGAACATTTCACTCCAAAACAGCAGAATACTCATTCTTCTCGAGTGCACATGGAACTTTCTCCAGAATAGACCACATACTAGGTCACAAATCAGGGCTCAACCGATATCAGAAGATTGAAATTATTCCCTGCATATTCTCTGACCACAATGCCGTGAAACTGGAACTCAATCACCATAAAAAGTTCAGAAGAAAATCAAGCACTTGGAAGCTAAAGACGAGCCTACTCAGGAATATGTGGACCAACCAAGAAATCAAAGAAGAACTGAAACACTACATAGAAACCAATGAGAATGAAGATACTTCGTTCCAAAACCTATGGGATACAGCAAAGGCCATCCTAAGGGGAAATTCATAGCCATCCAAGCCTCACTCAAAAAAATTGAAAAATCTCGAATACACCAACTCTCATTACACCTTAAAGAACTGGAAAATCAACAAAAAATTAAACCAAGCCCCCACACAAGGCGGGAAATAATAAGGATTAGAGCAGAGATGAATGAATCAGAAACTAGAGATACAGTAGAACACATCAACGAAACTAGAAGCTGGTTCTTTGAAAGAATCAATAAGATCAATAAACCATTGGCCAAACTAACCCAAAACAAAAGGGAGAAGACCCAAATTAACAAAATCATGAATGAAAGGGGAGAGATCACGACTAACACCAAGGAAATAGAAGCAATCATCAAAAATTACTATCAACAGCTATATGCCAATAAGTTTAACAACCTAGAAGAGATGGATACATTCCTAGAAACGTATAAGCTCCCAAGACTGAAACAGGAAGACGTTGATGATCTGAATAGACCTATATCCAGTAACGAGATCAAAGCAGTGATCAAAAACCTCCCCAAAAACAAGAGTCCAGGCCCAGACGGATTCCCTGGGGAATTCTACCAAACATTCAAAAAAGAAATAACGCCTATTCTCCTGAAGCTCTTTCAAAAAATAGAAATGGAAGGAAAACTTCCAGACTCTTTCTATGAAGCCAGCATCACTCTGATCCCCAAACCAAACAAAGACCCCATCAAAAAGGAGAACTTCAGACCAATATCGATGATGAATATGGACGCCAAGATTCTCAACAAGATCCTTGCTAATAGGATCCAACAATACATTAAAAAGATTATCCACCATGACCAGGTTGGTTTTATCCCAGGGATGCGGGGGTGGTTTAACACTCGCAAAACAATCAACGTGATAGAACAAATCAATAAGAGAAGAGAGAAAAACCACATGGTACTCTCAATTGATGCAGAAAAGGCATTTGACAAAATACAACATCCGTTCCTAATCAAAACTCTTCAAAGTATAGGGATAGAAGGAACATTTCTCAACCTCATAAAATCTATCTACGAAAAACCCACAGCCAATATCATCCTCAATGGGGAAAAACTGACAGCCTTTCCTCTGAGATCAGGAACAAGGCAAGGATGCCCACTCTCACCACTACTATTCAACACAGTGTTAGAAGTCCTAGCAACAGCAGACAACAGATAGAAATAAAAGGTATCCAGCTTGGCAAAGAGGAAGTCAAACTCTCTCTCTTTGCAGATGACATGATACTATATGTGGAAAACTCAAAAGACTCTACCCCCAAACTACGAGATCTCATACAACAATTTGGTAATGTGGCAGGATACAAAATCAATGCACAGAAATCAGTTGCATTCTTATACACTAACAACGAAAAAATAGAAAGGGAAATCAGAGAATTGATTCCATTTGCTATAGCACCAAAAACTATAAGCTACTTAGGAATAAACCTAACCAAAGAAGTCAAGGATCTGTACTCGAGGAACTACAGAACATTCATGAAAGAAATTGAAGAAGACACAAAAAGATGGAAGAGCATTCCATGCTCCTGGATCAGAAGAATAAACATTGTCAAAATGTCTATACTGCCCAGAGTAATCTACCCTTTCAATGCCATTCCGATCAAAATTCCACCAACATTCTTCAAAACGCTGGAACAAACAGTCCTAAAATTTATATGGAACCAAAAAAGACCCCGAATCGCTAAGGAATTGCTGAAGAAGAAAAGCAAAGCTGGGGGCATCTCATTACCTGACTTCAGGCTTTATTACAAAGCTGTGATTACCAAGACAGCATGGTACTGGCACAAAAACAGAGAAATAGACCAATGGAACAGAGTGGAGAGCCCACA
>PITA01015150.1:12239-51216 GCA_004023965.1 Spilogale gracilis | reverse complement strand
ACACTTTCCTCTTTGCCAGACAGTTTGCAGATTGCTCTGTTGGCTCAATTTCTTATTGGATTTCTCAAAAAACCTGACATTTTAAATTAATTTACAGCCACAACAAAAAGAGTTCAGAATTTTAATGGTGTTGTAAGTAATTTTTAGGTAATCCACTCCAGATTTTGATATTAACCTTTGAAACTGGAGTTCATTCAGCTACTATGTTACAATACCCAGTCAGATTCCAGGCCTGGGGGAGGCCAGGCTGGGGTAGGAGGCAGAAGTGGGGCTCTGGGGGAGCCCTTTCAGCCAGGAAATCCCAGGGAGGTGGTGCCTGGGGAATCCTAGACCAGTGGATGAGAGTGACAGAGGGCACGGAGGGCATGGCAGGGGGCCTTGTAAGACAGTGGGGCAGGTGCTGGAGAGTAAAGGTGGGGACAAGGGGACCTACTGAACATTCTAGAAGGACCAGCCAGACTCAGCAGGGGGCAGCTCCGGGAATCCCTCAGTAGGAAGAGCAGGGCTCACGGTATGGGGTGTGCCGCATGAGAGAGGCTCCACCTCAGTGCGCCAGGAAATAATAATGATAATAGTAATAATACTGGTGACAGCTCACATTTGCTGAGCTCGCTGCACGTCAGGCGGTGTATTAACTGCTTCACAGGCTCTAGCTCCTGCACTCCTCACAACCACCTCTGGGGTAGCCACGGTCACTACTCCGGCTACAGACGTGTGTCATTAACGTGTGTGGAGGGCTTACCATAGCCATAGCCCAAGCGGGGTGAAGCCCTATATACCCACGACCTCATTAAATTGTAGCAGAAACCCGAGAAGAGAGCTAGGCTATTCATATCCACATTTTACTGAGGAGGAAATGAGGCTCTGAAAGGTGAAGCCAGGCCTCCGTCACTGGGCCACTGCTGACCAATGGCCAGAGAGTTCTGGGACCCCAGCCTGCTCCGGCTAACCCCGCACCTCGTGGTCCCTTTCCCCCAGTGCCACGAAACAGCACCATCGTGGTCCTTCCGGCTGGGGTGGAGCGAGGTGGGGAGGAGGTGTGGTCGTCCAGGCAGGCCAGGCTGGGACCTGCCGGATGCCACCTCTTCCCCACGGTGCCTCAGGCTTGGGGGACGGCCGCATGCCAATCCGGACAGAGGAAACTCCGGGCACGGGAGAGGAGCCCTCGCCAGCGTCTTTACTAGGCTCTGGCACTGAGCGGCCCCTGCCTGGGTACGGGGCCAGCTTACTACACTAGCACACTGTTCGCATTCCTTCCCTGCAGGAGCTTCCCAGGGCACCCAGGAAAGGAGATGCAAGGACCGAGCCCTGGCCAAGTCTGTTCGGGTCCCTGGAGGGTCCTCACGCCAACAGCGATCCCGAGCTCTGAAGGGAGGCCAAAGACAGGCTGGATAAGGCCTGTTCTGAAACCGGGGATGGCTTCCTTGGCCTCCTCATCTTGGGGGAAAATGGCTCAGGGCGGGGGTGGGGGGTGGTGGGAATCAGCCCCTGCCAAGCCCACTGAGATGTCATATAAATAGTGAAGTAGGGAGCCTAGGGGAGCTTCCCTGTCATCAAAGCTGGGAGAAAGGAGAGAGCTGATGGCTGGTTGGGGGATGGGTTGGAAAGGTTCTCACTTTACGGGCCCTGCATGGGAACAGAGCCCCGGAACACATGAGGGTGAATGTGAGTGTGAAGGATGCAGGACTGAAGTGAAGGCAGAGAGAGGAGTGATGGGAGCCAGGGTCAAGGCCTACAACCTGTTAGGGAGGGCAGAGAGGGAAGTGAGAGGGCCACGGGAGACCTGGACTGAGGTAGCGGGGGGGTGGGCGGGAGGGCATGGCCGTTCCAGGTCTGGGCGACCAGGGTGTCAGGCAGAGCCCTGGCCGCAAAGCCAGGAGGCCTACGTATGCCTTTCAAGCCCAGCCCACAGCCCCGTATAGGACATGGCCCCATGCTCTGGCCAGCGCATCCATCCATCCGTCCCTCCACTCACAACCATTTTGGGGACCAGGTTTGTGCAAGGCCTTGGAAGTCCAAAAACAACAACAACAACAACAACAACAACAACAAAAACTAGCCTCCCAGAAACCCACAGACTCAAGAATCCCTGTCCTTTTATCCTCAGGGACCTGGGGATTTGGCATGACCTGACAGTGCCAAGCAAATGCAGACCTGAGGCCCACTCTTGGACAGGCTCTGCCCTCTTGGGTCCACTCCTCACTCTCCTCAGACCCCAAGTTGGATTCCTAGATTCCAAGAAGGAGAAAAACCTCCTGAGGTGCTGGGAACCATGAACTTCTGACCTTCCCCCACTTCCATGGAGAAAGGAGGCCTGGGCCCCAATACCAGGGTGGTCAGCAGCCCTGAGAAAGGCTGGGCCTCGAAGCTGGCCTTCGCCTACTTCCTGAGCACAGTTCTCCGAAGGGCCGGGCAGCAGCTGCCAGAATGTGCCCGTGCCCAGACTGTGCAGACCTTGGAACCTGTGGAGCCCCTGGCTAGCGGCCAGACAGCATGTATGAGTATCAGGGGGTGAGGTGGGGGGGGGTTGAGAATTCAGGCTTTCCATGCCCCCGGCACCATGCCAACACGTGGAAGGTTGAACTCACCCCTGGCGGGATGCCACGTGCCCAAGGAGTGGGCATCTGCTGGCATGGCATTGCATGAAGAACTAGGAGTCCAAGCACTGCCTGTCACTCGGGCTTTCTCTGACACGTCACGGAGGTGGGTCTGCTCCTTCCCTGCAGGGCACCGAGTATGGGGGCCCCCAAATGTCCCTTTGGCGCCATGCCCACCGCATACCATGGGCCATCCCCATTGGCACCGGGCCGCACATGGAAGAACTCAGACACTGTGCTGGACCCTGGCCAGGCTCGGAATGGTTCTCCCTGCTGGCTCGAGGCCATAACCAGGGCATCTCTGGGTTCGGGCCCATGGTACCATCTATTTAGTACGGCAGCCCAGAGGACTGCCTTGCCCTACCTCCCACTCCGTCCACAGACAACCATGCTTGGTCATTTTATGGACCATGGGATAATGCTAGATGCCTTTGTAAAATTAGTTGCAACATGGGTACTATATGTAAAAATTAAAACGAGTGCCCTTTCCCCTGCAGTCACTGGGACAATCCCAACTGATTAAATTTTCGGTTGTGCTCCCACTGAGGGAGCAAACCCCAGAAACTTTCTGAATTGTACCCCACCCCCGCCCTCCCCAGAGTTGTCTACTGGCCTCTCGCTCTCTTTCCAAGTCTTTCTTTCTTGGCTTTTTTGTTTTGTTTTGTTTTTTATTATTTTATTTTTTATTTCCCCCTCTTGGTCAGGTTAAAGCGCTCCTGAGGGGTGATTGACGGGGGTTGCCATGGAGACCCTGGCTTGAAAAAAAGCCTCGTTAGTTGCCAACTCTGTGTGTTGTTGTTTTACAACTGTGACCGACCGTCACATGAGAGGGGGGACAGCTGGGGGCCGGGCAGCACAAAGGGGAATGGCTTTTTAATGGAGTGCCTGGCCAGCGCTTGAAGACTCAATAAAGAGTTGCTGGTGAGTCCCCTCACTGGGCCCGGCCCAGCACACGGGAGCCGGAGGCCCTTTGTTCCTCAGGAGCTGGGATGGGAAAGTTGAGAAAACCAGCCACTGGGAGGTGAAAACAAGAGGCCTTCCCCCACCGCTCCCAGGACAGCTATTTTCCCTCACTCTCAGGGTGCCGGGATAGAGGGGACAAAACCCAGTGTCTCGGACAGGCTGCCAGGCTGGGGGGAGGTGGCTGGAAGGCAGCTGGGGGAAGCCAAGGAGGGAAGCAGAGGGAGGAGAAAGGGGCGGCGGGCCTGACGGGCTCCTGTATGTCCCCCAAACCCCCAGCGTGAAGGCAGGTGGCCACTGAGAAACTGGGGCGCTGTGGGTGGGGGCAGGGAGAGCCCAAGCTCAACCCAGGCTGCGCTCTAATGGGAAGCCTAGGGGCTACGGCGAGGTTTTCTGGGGGAGGATGAGACCCTGCAGGAGTGATTCAGGCCATGGCCAGGAGGGTGCCTGTGTCCACGGACACAGACCACAGGGTGGTTCTTGTCCTCCACCCAAGGCCACGTGTGAGGACTTCCTCGCTGTCTCTTCCCACAGCAGCTCTTGAGGGGTCCTGTCCCCAGGAGGCCCAAGGCAGGAGCTGAATCTGTCCAAGAGCTTAGCTTTTTCAGAGGACAGAGACCAAATGAGCAAAACGCTCTTCTTTAGTCCTGACCAGAGAGAGAGAGAGACAGACAGACAGACAGAGACAGAGAGCGAGAGAGAGAGAGGCTGGGGTGGCTTAGGGCAGCAGTTCTCAAAGTGTGGCCCATGGGCCTCTGGGGGTTCCTGAGAACTTTTCATAACAATGCTAAGGTGCAACAGCTTTTCTCACTGTGGTGACCTGGGAATTGAAGGCGGAAAGCAGCAGCAGGTAAAACCGCTAGTGCCCCCCAACCAAGCCGGGTGCTGGCGGTCACCGGGTTCGTCATCGCCGTGCCCTTGCCAGGAAAGAAAAGCCATGTTCGCTTAAGAACGTCCTTGATGAAGCTATAAAAATTGTTAATTTTTATGAAACCTTACCCCTGGAGTACATGTCTTTTTAACATTCTGAGGGACAGAACGGGAAGCTCACACAAAGCTCTTTTGCTGCGTCCTAACACCCAGGGCTTGGCCTTGAGGACGGGTACTCCGGTGACTGCGCCGACAGCCGCTGTTTTCACCAGACACCACTTGAACTTGAAAGAGCGACTGACAGACAAACCCCGATTTTTTGGATTTGGGTTATCTGGCAGATGTTTTCCCAAAAGTGAACAAAGTAAGACTGTCACTTCAAGGGACAAACGGAGCTGGCAGAAAATGAGACTTTTGGAGAAAAAAATCCTGGTCCCTGTGACTCTGACAGTGCCCTACAATTTAACCAGTCACTCATTCCGATGAGACCAGCGATGATACCAAGGAACGTCATTTTCTAAAACATCGTGGCAGGAAACGTGTCGACATTTGGAGGATCTGCATTCCTCAGAGAACCAGTATTTTCTGAATGACCCACGCGTCAGGTTACAAAATCACGCGTTGGGAAATGATTCATTCAAAGTGCAAGGCAGACCAGTGGGTTTTAATGGAAGAGTGCGCAAAGTTCAGAGCCTTGGTTTCAAGATTCCACGCTGCAAGTGACCTTCAAGAAGCCATTCCTTGCTGAGTTTTAGTGTAATAGCAAAGGAGAATATCCACCGTGATCTGTAAAGTCCACTTCCAAGTCCTCCCTTTCCCAAATACACATCCGTGGGAAGCAGATCTTTTTCCACAGACTAACCAAAACAACGTCATCAGCCAGGACTGAAGAGGGAAACACACGTGGGAGCCCGGCTGTGACACTCGCAAACATGTCACGCGACGCCACTCTTCTCACTCAACTTTTGCTCTGGAAAATATGTTCTCACTGTTAACGTGCTACTGCTGTTATCTTTACAGAAATCAATAAGTTTTGAATTTTTTCCTCAGTTTTAATTTCTCATACACTAACGATCCATAGCTATAGGCTATATGAAGCCAAAGCTCCATGGGGTCCTCAGTACTTTTTAAGAGCGTAAAGGGGCCCTAAGACCATCGGTTCTAGAACCACTGGCTTAAGGCATGGGAAACAGACAGGAAGAGGGCAGAGGGCATGTATTGTCATGCTCTGTGGAGCTGGGCTCCGGCAAGATCATTCTCTGCCCCCACAGTTGGACTCAGTCAGGGCTTATAAGAATTCCACATTGCCTCCTATGGCGAGAGATGCAATCTTGGGCAGAATGGTGACCTGGGTAAGATGGTCCTGACAGGTACTAAGAGCTATCCAGAGGCCCTGAGTGAGCAGAGGGAGAGGGAGAGGAGGCAGGAGAGGTCGGTGCTAGGGGGAGGGTGGCAGGGGTGGCGGCAGCTCGGGAATGCAAGCTGCAACGCCCTGGGCCCCACTGCCCCAGGAAAAAGTAAAGAGGAGCTGGTGGAGGGGGTGTCCAAGAATTTAGAGCCGAACAGGGATTCCTGCCACCAGTGTGCAATTCACAGGATGCCCCGGGCCCCTTCCCAGGGACGTGTTAATTACCTTCCCCACTGGTCCCCACGGGTAACCAGGCTGGAAATGAGCAGAGGCAGGCTCCGGCTCACTTTGCTCAGCTCTGGCTGAGAAAACCAACGATCCTCAGCCCCAAGCTTGGCTCTGGTGCAGAGATGTGGAATTTTCCAGGAAAACTTCAAAATCATCACTGAGAGGGGAAGATAGTTCAAAACTGATCTCGAAGAGGAGAAGAAAAGAAAAAGGTACCACCAGAACACAGGGTGCCGGGGATGTGAATGCTGAAACTATGTGTTTTCATCTCACAAAGTCCCTAGGCCAGCACCCAAACTTGACCTGGCACCCAGGTCATTACCTCCTCCTGGGATTTGAAGCTCAGGGACCCACAGGCCTTATGGTTTCTGCTGAGAACAGCATTTTAGAGGGAGTCTGTGGGTATCCAACCAGCCAGACGTTCAGGATCTGATACCCCAAGTAGAAGCTAGGGCACAGCACTCTACCAGACACACCTGCAGGCCCATCCATCCCATAGACAGACTGAGAGCTGGCTTTGCACCAGGCGCCGTGCTACACGCTAGGAGCCCAACAGGGGCAGCGGCAGAAAGCCCTCCACCCTCACAGATCTCACTCTCAGGGAAGTAACCAGGCCACTGGGGCAGATACCTTGACTGCAAAGCTGTGGGAACGCAGGAAGAGAAGAACCCGAACACAGCCTTGGGCAATCTGGGAAGGCTTTTGGGAGGAGGTGGTGTCTGGAGGACCTGCTCAGAAGAGACAATACAGTGTAGGTGGTAGGAGCCTTGGGTTTGAAGCCTACTTCTTAGCTCTGTGATTCCAAGCCTTGACCCCTCCCCTATAAATCAGAGACGATATTAGTATCTGTATCACAGGGTTGCTAAAGAATTAAGTGAAATAATGCAGGTAAAAGGCATGAGATGGGGATTGCCACATAAATGTTAAGTGTTCTATTTATAACCATGCCAGCTCCTATTCTTACCCTTGCCGGGTCCACCCAGGGCAGACCCCAGACTGGCCCGTATCAGGCTGAGCTGCCAGTGCCAGGTAGGAGCACGGATGGATCGCCTGGCTCTCTCAGCCTCAGCCCTGACCCCTTCCACACAGCAGGCACACATGGGTGGGAAGGGGCCAAGCCCAGGACCCGGTCCAGCAGAGGACAAGCAAAGGTGAGAGCTGCCCACCTCTCCTGGGTCTGTGGAGTGTCGAGCACGACTCAGGGCTCGATCTTGATGAGTGTTACCTTCCAGCATGGAAACTTCAAGTCACCTGCCTGGGAAGAAGCAGGGGAAAAAATCCCACGGCCATGCCCTCCCCCGGAAAAAAAAAAAAAAAATCTAGGAAACAAAATACAACGACATCTTTTTATTTTGTTTTTTTCGGTAATTATACTAAAGATGAAAAACTCATAATAAACATCTCCCAGTCCCCACCTGCTAACAGTAATTATAATAGACTCAACAATAAATGGTAAAGCAGGGCAGAGCTGCATCTCGGGAATTCTCTAGGGCATGTGGATTAGCTCGGAAAGCCTGAATGATTAAAATACACTAATTAAAATTTTGTGTTCCTTGGTAACTCGTCTGCCTGGGCCCCTGGTGTTGGCAAAATGGGAATTAACGTGACAAAAGCAACACAGAGGGTTTTTGTTTTAAATAAAGAAAAAAAGAGAGAGAGAGAGAAAAAGGGAGAAGGGAAGATCTATATAAACAAGTTAGACACCAGGAGAAAAGAAAGATGAGGTGGTTTTCTCTCTTTTTCTAACTGGAGTACCAAGATGTTTGGGGCAGCAACGTGTAAGGGACAGGGTCTGGGGCCTGGAAGGGAGTCCCTCTGCCTGCTCTGGGGTCCTGTGAGGGCCATGAGGAGCATGTGTCCAGAGGTCACTGTTTAAAAATAATTACTGGAGAGAGGAGGGTGGGAGGGAGAGAAGTGGGGGCAGCAGGCACCCAGTCCAGCTTTCCAACAACATTCCTCTAGGGCGGGCCACATACCCCCCAACTTCCCACCCCACGGCCAACGGGACCCTGGGAGGACGCAAGGGAGCTTCTACCCCACTGCAGTTGCACAAAAGAAATTGAACACTTTTGAGTTGCCCTTAGCAACCTAATTGCATCAGTACATTGCACACAGGAGCCAAAGTAACTGAATTTTGATGAAAAGACGGCGGTAATTTACGGCATCACAAAATTAGTTGTCATGGCGACGGGTTAATTACATCTCAAATTAACAATGCAAGTGTGGTGAAATTAAATATAAATCATATTTTCTGCATAAATTATAGGGGTTGATTAGACCGGGGCTCTGGGAGAGGGAAAGGTTGAGCCGCCACGGGCCCCAAGCTGCATTCTGAGCTGCCGAGAGAGGCGTCTGCAAATGCGGGCGCGGATGGGGAGCTCTTGGAGGGGACGGGGGACCAGCGGAGTCAGGCGCCAGGGCTGCCGAGGCTGCCTCCCTCTGCTCCCGCTGCCACTCGCAGGCTCAGCTGGCTCCACGCAGCGCCAGGGCTGTCCCCAAAGTTTGCTTCTGTTTGGATCAAACTTTGGCTGGGGGAGGGGGCGGGCGGGCAAGGAGAAGGGACGGGGCAGGTGCCGCTGAGCCGAGCGCAGGAGACAGAAGTTCTACCTTCAACCACCTCAGATGACTTTCCTGCTTTCTGTGCCCTGAGCCCTCAGAGAACCCTCCACAGATGGCCAGCTTAACCTCGATCTCTTCAGTTAAATGGGGTCAAATGGCTTCTGAGTCACAGGCATCTGCCTACCAGGGGACAAGCCCCATGCCCCCCCGTCAGGCAAACCACACATGGCCAGGGCTGCACCAAAGGGGCAGCATTCACTGGAGGTGTCCGGGGTATCCGTGTGTGTGTGTGTGTGTGCACGCTGCAGCAAGTGCATCTGGTCAGGCAGCCACACAGCTCACCCTGCTTCCCGCTACCCAGGGACAGGTCAGTCTGACCCTGCCTTCCTTAAAGGCGGAAAGAATGGCAGAGAGCAAAAAGCAGAAGAGACCCCGAAAAGCACCAAGGGCACGCCCTGCGGGGGCTCTGCCACCAAGATGCAGCCCCAATGCCCGTGTCCCAGTGCCACCCACCTGTTGCAGAGGGCCGACCCTGCCCCTGAGCACTACCCCCGGGCCAGGTGCTCATCGGAACCCCCCCCCCCCATGGTAGACGCTTTAGAATCGTGTCACCTTCCTCCCGCTCCTGGCCTTGTTTCTCAGCTTCTGGGGATCATGCCATAGAACTCCGGTTCACGAATGAAAGCCCCATTTGCTACCTGGACGAAGGTAAAATGGGGCAGTAAACCAGGAGTTCCACACTCTGGTGATCAGTGACTCACTGGAGGACCTCCTTAAACCTGCAGACTCGTCAGGCCCTGCTTCGGATATTCTGATTCCGCATCCAGAGGGCCAGAAGTTGCATTGTTAACCTGCTCTGTCTGAGAGCCTGAGGCAGGTGGCCCAGTTTGCCACACTTAAGAGGCACGAACAACACGATCTGTGATCCCAGTCTGCAGATGAGGCAGGAGAGGCGCAGCAGGGTTAAGCCGCTTTTGAAGACAGCGCAGGACTGGGATCCAAAGCCACCTCTGAGCTGTCACCCATCACATGCAATGCCCTTCTCTCAATGCTGTATTAGGCGCCTTGCCAGGCCACGTGGGAAACACAGGGACCAATGGAGCCACAAGGCCGTCCTTGAGGGGTGCACATCTGTGAGGACGCAGAGGGTCAAGCAAACACACACGGCCTGACGAGCCCGGTCTGTCGCTAAGGGACAGGGATGTGGGAGCGCAGGAGTTATGGTGGGGACAAAGGGAAGGCAAGGGTCAACATGCAGTGAGTCAGCCGGCTCTGGGGTTGGAGGTGCTCCCCGGGGTACCTGGCTGGGCTCAGTGCCCAGTCGGGCTGCACCACACTTCACCTGGCCCAGGTGGGAGGAATTTCCTGAAAGGCCCCTGCAGAGAGATGGGGCAGAGGAAGGAAGAGAAGGCCCTCGGCGGTCCCCTGACCATGGATGTGCATGTGCAGCTCATGAATATTTCAGTGGCCATTTATTTATCCCTGCGCCATCCAGCTGCTGGGGCCACAGACCCAAGGTGGATAAATATAGCCACTGGGCGATCAATGAGGCATCCGCTCCCCCCAAGCCACATCCATTAGGCCCCTCATTCCCACAACCTGCTGGCTGGGCACCTTGTCCTGCTCAATTGGTTTCCGATTTTCATTAGTGGTGGAGGCATAGCCCCGCTCCAAGGCTGGGCGTTCCCCTTACCCCTCTGGGCCCTCCCTCCTCGGGCTGGGCATGGAGCCCGAGGCTGCCTGCCGTCAGCCTGGAGGGGCCTTTCAGAGAGCCCAGCCCACCAGAGTGGTGAAGCTGGGAGGTGCAGCCAGACCTCACTTCCCTGGCTGCCCCCCGCCCCCCCAGCAATGCAGAGGGGGCAGGGTTCCCCTAGGACTCCGCCACCCACACCAGGGGCAGCCGATGAGCTCGAGCTAGTTTTAGAAAGCTGAGGTTCTCATTTGCTGGCTCTGGCTCTGAGGTTTCTGGGGTGCCTCCACTTCCCACACCTGGAGGGTGCCCGAGAGGGAATCTGGTGGCTGTAGGGTTGGGTTGCCACTAGGGGACCGCTGGCTCTACCGGCCCCTATTCTTGCCCTGAGCCGGAAATTGCACCCAGGTCACCCTGGACACCTGTCCTCCAGGGTCGGGCCTGGCCCCAACCTACCATCCAAAGGAATATGGGCAGGCTACCGTGCTCTCTTCAAGGGCCTCATATCAGACTGCAAGGTGCTAACCAGTTCCCAGTCCCGCTCCTCTTGCCAGGCTGAGCGCCTGGGGCTCAGCACCTGGGGGCACTGTGCTCAGGCGGGTGGGGACTCCGGGGCGTCTCAGCTCTGGCCGGGGTCCTGGCACCCACTCCTTCATTTGGCAAACGGTTCCTCCACACCATGATGTGCCAGACATTGTCCTGGGAGTACAGGTGCGAACGAGACAGACCCAAATCCCTGCCTTCATGGGGCTTAGCCTTGGGGGGGCAAGGGGAGAACAAACAATCGAGACAGACCCAAATCCCTGCCTTCATGGGGCTTAGCCTTGGGGGGGCAAGGGGAGAACAAACAATCGAGTGGACGGAAAACGACTGAGTTCTAGGGGACAATAAAACAAGGACCATGATACACAGTAACAGAGGAGAGAGGTGGGGTTTCCTGAGTTGCCTCTGAGGAGGTGACATTCAAACCAGAGACCAGAAAGATAAAAGGGAAAAGGGCAACCTGGGCCTTCCAGTCGAGGAAGGTGGGGAAGGTCTCAGTTCTAATGGGCTGATGCTCCCCACCCATTCCCTCCCTTGATGCCAGGTGCCCCAAAGTCTTAGGCCAGTGGCTGGCAGGAGGGATGCCCTGAGGCAGGCTTGCCCAGCATCCACACAGCCTGGGGAAGGGTAAGAGGGCTAGAATGGCGGGAGAACAGTGGCCGGCAGACGATGAGGGGTATGAGGCCACCTGCCTGGTTGTTGTGAACACAAGCCCCTCCCTCCTCCAGGGCCAGAGCCAGGACAGAAGGGAGCCGGGTGGCCCCCACGGCCTCCTGCCTGTACTGGGGGGCTGACGGAGGGAGGGCCTTGACCCTCCCATTGGCTTGCAAAGAAAACACAAAGGGTGGGGTGGGAGGTGAGAGGCAAAGAGTGAGCATAAATTCCAGAGAGAGCGGGAGAGGGAGGCAAGCCTGTGCCTTTAAAAGAATTTTCATTTAAAGGCTCTTCTCTCTTCCACCATTTCAGTGATCTATATGCAAATATGCTAATGCATGCAAATTAAGACACCACTTTTAGTCCCAATTTAATAGAAAGCATTAAAATACCATTTTTTTTTCCAAAAAACTCCATATGCATGAAGGAAGGATTTTTTTTCTTTTTTTTCCCCTTTCTTTTTTTTTTTTTTTTTTTTTTTTTTTTTTTTTTTTTTTTTTTTTTACTTTTCACTAAAGTCACATTCCGGCAGCAATTTTATGCTGTCAAAATGTTCTCAACGACGGGATATTTGACTGGCTTCTCTGAGAGCCAGTCACAGGAAGCTTGGGCTGTTTCTTGTTGTGTTGAGTTTTTCCTTTTTCTTTCTTTTTTTTTTTTTTATTTGGGGGGGTGGCAGGGGAAAAAAAAAAAAAGAAGGAACAACAGAAAGCAAGACACCCAAGAATTTCTGAAGGGAGTTTCTAATTCCAGGCAGGGTCCAGGCCACTCTGTATCAAGTGTGTCACTCAATCACAGCCACAAGGACACGCAGACAGTCTGGGTGTGTGCGCGTGGGTCACTCCTGCTCTCCCGTGCAGGCGCGGGAAGCGCTGGCCGGTGTCCCTCTGTGTATGCCACTTGGTGGGAACATCATCCCAGGGCCTGGGACTGCCAGCCACACACACCTTGGGAGGGCAGTGCCCTTGGAGAGGAGAGGACAGCGGAGGGCACCGGGGCTGGGGGAAGGGCGCTTGGGGCGGGAGGGCGTGTGCCAGCCTCTCAGCAGCCCCCGCCCGCAAGTCAAGGGCTGTGTATTTTCACTCTACTCGCTGCTTTGTAATTAAACTCGGCTGCTCCCACTTGGGCTAACAGACCTTTTCCAGAGCACCCCATAGGGCCCATTCTCCCTTCCCTAGCCTTGCTGGCCCCTGGGTCTTCCCACAGACCCTTCAAGAGGCTTGAGATTCTTGACTTTTGTCAAAACCCCGGGGGGCCTAGTCCCTGACCGGCCACTGTGGGCTATCTCTCCCTGGGCCCACTCTCTGGGGTTCTTGCTCCTGATCAGACCTTCTGTGCGCCCCTCAGCTCCTCCACCGTCCCGGCTTTTCCTTCCAGGCTGAAGCTGGTCAGGGCCTGAGCTCTGGGAAGCTGCAAGGTGCCCTGGGCCCCCTCAGGGGCTGACACTCAGCCATTCAGTGTGAAAGGGGGAGAGGGCAGCATGGGTGGCACCCTGGTGGGCAAGGGCTCAGCCCCGTGTCACAACGGGTCCTCATCTCACAGTCATAGCAGACGCTGACTACCACCACCTTCGGCGGAAGGGCACCCTACAGGCTGAGTGCCTACCTTGGGCTCGTCAGGTTGGCCCCTTTACTCTCCTCAGTGACTCCACTGCATCAGAATGGCCAATTCCAAGTTACAAACACAGAAAAGAGAGGCCAAGGGAGTTGAGGTCACTTGCCCAAAGTCTCACAGAAACAACTGTCAACTGGCAGTGGGGCCGTGGGTCTGTCACACTCCCAGAACCAGCTGGAAGGCCAGGGGTCACCCTTCGCACCCCAGTTAGGAACCCTGCCTGCCCCACGTGGGGCTTCAGCTCTCCGTCTGTAGAATGGGAGAGGGAGGCTGTGCTCAGCCATGGCTCTTTGGCACCATCTGCTCACAGCTGTGTAACAGATGGAAGAGAATTGGGGCAGGGGGCGGGTGCTCTCCCCAGGCCGGGGCAGTAAGGCAGACTGGCTCTCCCAGGCCGCTCCACACTGCAGAAGAGGCCCTGAAGGCAATGGGCCAGGAGGTCAAGCAGGGCTCGGAAAGTGGGGAGAGAAGGATCCAGAAGCAGGAGACAGAAGAAAAGAAGCTGAAAACTGGGGGTAAGAGGGGCTTAATGAAATCAGAAAAATACTTAGATGGAGCTTTAAGGGATAATGAGGCAGAGAAGCCCCATTCCAGAGAACCATTCAAAGGGAAAAAAGAGCAAAGAATAGACAGAAGACCCCCAGGCAGTGGCCCCAGGCTGGGTGAGGGCAGAGGACAGGGAGGGCAGCAGGCGCGATGTCGCAAGCACCCACATAGGCCCCGGCTTGGCAGCTGGGGCTGAGCGTGCGGGGAGGGGGGCTCTGCACACACATTCTTCTCCAGAGCGCATGAAGAGGCAGGAGGAACAGCGGAGCTGGGCTGCCGCGATGGGCCACCTAGCAAAAGCCATGGTGCAGAGATTGAGATATTTACCGGAAGTATATCGGTTGGTGCCAAAGCCCTGGTTTTATTGTTGGGGGTGGGGGGAACAAACCCAACCACTGAAACTCGTCCTCAACTGGGAATCCACACAGAGGGCAACGATTTCCCCATCAAACCAGTTTTATTGGATATAAATATCTAATTATTTGCACCAGGCCCTGGAATGCCAGACTTTTTGCAGCTTTTATGACACGTGTAGGAGTCTTTACCAACAACGTATACGTAACTATACACATACATATCATTACATATATATAGTTCTCTATATATGGCTATATATTAATGAACCTGATTTGAATTTGATCTGAATTTTTTGCTTAGCGAGCAGTTTTTTGGTTTTTTTTGTTTTTTTTTTTCCTGCACCTGGGAAAGAGCTAGAACATTTTGGTGCTGCTCAGACCCTCTTTCGGCAGGGGGGGCTATATTTCTGAGACCCAATGTGCCCGACCCAGACAGCTCCGGGGAAAGGGCCACCTCGCCGTTCTGCAGACACACGTGCCCGCCCCTCCCGTGGCCATCCGCGGCTCTTTGCAGGACCCACGGCTGCAAGTCAATACCTCACACATGACACAAACATGATGTCCCACACAGACAGACACAAGTATTGACTTTCCAGACACAAAGCGCACCATCACGCTTCAGAGCAACCCCCTTGTCAGCTTTAGCACAAACTGTGGAGGGCCACAAAGGACCGGGCGGAGGGGCGGGGGTGGGGGTGTGGAGAGAGGGGAAGTTGTCTTGTGGGGAATAATGTGGATCAGCCTGTCATCTGGAGACCCATCTTCATCTAGAATTAATGCACTAAAGTTCTTTTGTTTTTCCCCTAAATGGTTTTAAAGAGACAGTGAATGCTCCGTCCGGACCTGGGGGCTCGGTGTGCAGCTGGCCCAGCCTTTGGAAAGTGAACAGGCGGCCGTTCTCCCCAGGCCTGAGTCCATTATCTTTCTCTCCCTGCCCCACCCTGCTGCTGCCTCATCTTCTCCCAACTTGTAGAAAGTTACTCATGTCTGGCTTTCATGGTTCCCGGTCTGGGCTGCATCACACAGAAGAGCCTGTGGCTGGGCAAAGAGGGGGGCGGGAAAAGGGGTGCAGCAGGCAAGGCTTTGAGCAAGGTGCCTGGGTCAGCGCCAGGGGCGGGGGGGGGGCGGCTGGCAGCAGTGTCCCAAAGACAGTGCTAAGAGAGCGTGCAGGGAGAGCAGAGAGGTCACTTTCCCCCAGACGGGGGTCCCCTGCAGCTGAGGACAGAGGGGCAGAAGCTGAGGAAAGGAAGATCCTGGGCATCAAGCTCAGAATTCTGGGGTCCTGAGGGAAATCACGGTCAGGGAAAACTGGCCCTTGAGGGGGAACAAAGGAACCATTCCAATTTGAGTGATATTTGGGGAGACTCTAGCCAGAGGTCGTTTGTCTGCATGGGTGGTGAGAAGGAAACCAATCCCATTTCCAAATGCCTCTGTCTCAGACCTATGGATTCTCAGGAAGAAAGGCTCAAGATTCGGCAGAGCTCTGGGCCTCTACCGAGAACCTTCTGAGAATGCCCGCACACACTCTGCTTAGAGACCCGTACTCAGGGGGCTGGGCTGGGGCCGAGGGGCCGAGAAAAAGCAGCAGCAACAGGAACAGAGTTGAGCCATTTCAATTATTCATATGCCAGATGGATTCTTTTCCTGCCTTTTTTTTTTCTATAAAAATAAGGAGGGTAGGGGGAGTGGGTCTTACAACAGTAAGGGGGGATGAAGGGGAAAGGAAGAAGACATAGAAATCAAACCCCTCCTTTGTGCCCGTCCCTGTCTTTGGAGACCCCTGGTTTACTGACAGGAGGGCAGGAGGGACAGAGTGCCCTACTAGGCAGAGATCAGAGGTGTCATTTAGGTTCTCTCTGAGCAGAGAGCAAGAAGCAAGGAAAATGGTTGAAGGAAGGGAGGGAGAGGGAGAGAGAGAGAAGAGCACAGAGCATGGGGTGGAGGGGGGAGGCAGGCAGAAGAGGGTTCCGACCTTCTGTGAAGGATATAAAAAATCCAGCCGCCTCGGGGGACACCCAACTATCTAGCATATTGCTGTTAAAATGTCTGCAAAATTTAATACACTTGGCATGCCATCTAATCAGTCCTTGGAAATTCGGGCACTCTCTCCCTCCTATAGTCAAACCACTTCAGACCTCATGCCTGTGGGGTTCCCACCTCCACCCTGTCCCCCAATTTTAGATAAAGTTACCCCCCACCTCCCCCCCATAAAACCAGCTGCTATGTCTTTCAGGACATGCTTCATCCTGAAGTTCGTCCAAGGTCCAGAATCTGGAAGCTTTTCTAGGGAAGCAGGCAGGGCCACAGAGCGGGCTGGAGGTGGGGTCCTGGGGCCAGGACTTTGGTTCCCAGACATCTTGGGGGCGGGGGGGCCGGTGCATTAAGAGAAGAGAGAAAGGCTATGAGGGGCAGGCGTGTAATGCCAAGGGAATGTGGTCCCAGATGGCCAGGCAAAGCTGCTCTGTCTGCGGAAGCCAGCGATAGCCATTCATTTGGTCTTCTGTAAGTAGCTTCCCCGGGGCACCAAGAATGGGGTCCTCACCAGTGCGCACACACTCCCCACAGCACGTGTGGACCTATTTCCGACCGGGTGCTCTATCAATCCATCCATTATTGGGAAACTTCGGTGAACCCCACAAGACTTGTGGCTATTCCAATCCCCAAAAACCAACCAGGAAGTTTCCAGATCAGCCCCAGCAGTGCCTGCCTGACCTTCCACCCCACGTGTGGCAGTCGGAGCCCAGCACGACTTGGATACTTTGGCGGGTTACCACCTGCTTGAGCTTGACCAGGAGAGATCTGCAGAGCCCCTGAAGGGGACTGGAGGGCCAATCCCCCAAACCTTTACCTTCCAACCTGTGGAAATAGAGTTTGGACCAAATCCTCTTTATTCTTTTTTTTTTTTTTTTTTTTTTAATCTTCTTACCTCTGACTGACTTAGTCTCAGGAGAACTTAAGGAGGCCTGGAGGACCCTAAGAGACTCAGGGAACCCCAGAAAGCCCACACCATGCTAAGGAAGTGGTTCTTCATAAGATAGGGGTCAGGCGGGACAGGCAAAGAATCGAGAGAACCCCAAATCCCCTCCATCTGCAGGTAAAAGCCACAGTGGCCAGAGACCCGGGGCACAAGTGACCCCTTGTGAAACTCCCTGCCCCTCAGCATGCAGGCGGGAGTGTTGGCAAACAGGAGAAGGGGACTCAAGGCGGCAGAGACGGGGGTGCTGCCTGGGCGGGCAACTCACACAGTTACCCAGAGCCCTGTGCTCAGGAGGGCACGTGCTGTCACTGTGGTGAAATCCTTCTTAAAAAAACAATTTTTTTTTTCATTTATTTGAGAAAGAGAGAGGGAAGGGGAGGAGCAGAGGGAGAAGGAAAAAGAGAATCCTAAGCAGACTCCTTGCTGAGCACAGAGCCTGACGTGGGGCTTGGTCCCAGGACCTTAAGTTCATGACCCGAGCTAAAACCAAGAGTTGGACACCCAACCGACTGAGCCACCCAGGCGCCCCAGTCATGAAATTCTTAGTAGTTTCAAACAAGGGGCCCTGTATTTTCATTTTGCATTGGGTCCTGCAAATTATGAAGCTGGTACTGGGTGTGGGTTTTGGGAGATCAGAGGATCTGGATTTGAATCCCAAGGCTCTGCCCCCTATAAGCCAAGTGACATCAGAAAAGCTACTTATTATCTCTGGCTGCAGGGAGCCTCGCCTATCGAGTGGGGTGATCACACCTGCTCTCACGGTGGCTGGGGGAACCAATAGGGGCAGAGTGCGGGGAAGAGATCTAGGAACGTGATTACATGCTCCTATCCAACCAAACATGAGGTGTGTTGACCAAGAAGGGAAACTGAGGCCAGGTGGTTCGTGTTGGTGGTGGCTTCCTCCCACCCTGAGGATGACTTTCTCTCTCGTGGCAAGATGTCCACCTTCAAAGCCGTGCGGTAGGGAAGCTTCCGGCATATGACCAACCCGCTGGCCCCATTCTCAGTTGAAGAAACTGGGACAGAGTCCACAGCTGACCTGCCTGTTGTTACAGAGCCGCCTCCAGGCAGGGCAAGGCTGGGGACACCCTGTTCCTGCTGCCCAGGCTCCGCTTTGGCCACGGGACCCTTGAGATGGGGACAACAAGGAGGAGGAGGCAGGATTTGGAAAGGGGAGGATGGAAAGGCTTCATTCCATTCTATCACACACACACACACACACACACACACAGACAGAACTTGTGCGTGCATGTGTGTGTGTGTACACACAGCAAAATTAAAGCTGAGAACTTGGCCAAAGAGAAAAATCCTACCCCTGTTCCATCGAAACTTATTTTAGGGCGGGAGGTAATTGCCAAAGAGCCAAATAAAAAACCAACCACAGCCTGTAAATGGTTCCAAGTCTTTAATTAGACCCCAAGAAAAAATAGTGGCAAAAGGAAAATGAACGTAGGAGAAGGCTCCCCGAGGAGGGAGTATGCATGTGGTCCCCTCCCTCTTCCCAAGGCCAGGGGCTTCAGATGAAGGCTGCCCTTCCCGTGGTGGGCACTGGAGTGTTGGCACTGCCCATTGTGAGGGCAGGCATGAAGCCAAGCACAGCACACCCCGGGCGAGGGCCAGGCTTGGTCTTGGGTCCTTCTCCCAGGGCCTTCTGGGCCCCAGCCTGAGGAGGCCAGCCCAGCGTTGGGGCGCCATGAGGCGGAAGGGAAGGTGAGCTATTTCTACCACCCTGGAGGTGAAGGAGCGACAGGAAAGGGGAAAGCTCTGGGTGTGGAACAGCCTTTGACTCACTGAACGATGTGCCGTCAAATCACAACACCCGGCTCGTTGGCCCCTGACCAATCTACCCACATGCCACTGCTCTCATTCCCTGGAGCTGTCCTCCAAGCTGTGACTCTAGACCCTTGTCCTGGCTCCATGAGGAACTGGGTGGCCCTGAGGTCATGCAGGCAAAGCAGAAGCCCCAAGGTCTCTCCTCACCTGGACCCCCATGTGAGGGTGTGCTCTCAGGAACCCCCGGGGTGACGACGTGCCCAGGCAAGGGAAGCACGCACAGCCCCTGGGCTCCAGGCAGCAGTGGCCACCCCACGATCCTGCTCTGAGCCTCTGCCCTGCCCTGGACCCTGGGAGGACACAGGGAACCCAGGATTGGGTGTGTGGGCATGGAAAGAAAAGGAAAGGTGTGGGTGCGCTGAGAAAGGTGTCCACGCTCTTCCCCTCATAGCAACAGATGCGACTCAGCAGACCAACTAAATCCCACGGTGAGGGGATCATGCTAAGCGGCAAGGCGATTGTGAACCCCACCATGGCCGAAGCAGCAGCCAGAATCGATGTCATAACGACAGCTGGTTCCCATGGCGGAAGGGAGGCACTGCGCCCAGAGCCCGGGGAAGAAGCCCGGACAGAAATGAACCCCAGCCTGCATTAAGCCCGTGAGCGGGACCAGACAGCCTGGCCCCCCACCTGTGAGGCGTGGCAGGATGGTGAGGGGGTTTACAACCCAAGGGAGAGGAAGACCCTACCTCACTGCTGGCATCAAAGGCAGCGGGACAACCATGTTGAAAACCCCCATCCGTCAGCTCTGTCCCATGTCACCCCAGCTGCCACACTCACACCTGGTTCCCTTAACAGAACGGGCACTCACTCTGAGTGGGGTGCACGGTGCTCCCCTGGCTCTCCTCTGCCCCCCCACCGCCACCCCTTCTAAGCCTAGGCTAGGAGGATGTGCTCCAGAAACCCCACCGAATGGATGGGCCAGCCCTTCCCTGCCGCCAAGACGACCCCTTGCTGGACTGGGGGGCCGTGCCCCACTCGGTATGCTGGCTTCTTCACCAGTTTCCTTCCCCAGCTCTCAAACAGAACGTCCGTGACCACAGATTAGCCGCAGGTCAAAGAGTAGTAAGGGCGGTAGCACTGAAGAGGCCCGGACCCTGCTGGGAGAGGCCGCACCCCTGCAGAGAGGGTACTGTCGTGTCCATTTTACAGAGGACATCGAAACTAAGCATGGTGACGTGGTGGCCACACGTCGACCAAGGGTGGGCCTGACGGCAGCCAGGTGGGCCCAGTTCTGAAGCCCATCTCCCCATTAGCCCCTTGTGCCCCCAGTCTTCTAGTCCGACCACTGGTGCTAGGCCTGGCTGACCCATTCCCACTGGCTGCGGGGTTCTCTGATCACTGGTTTAATGCATATGCCTCGTTGCTCAGAGTGCAAAGCAGGGGATAAGCATGACTCCGTTCCTAGCTACCCACCATGCCCAGCAGTGAAGGTCAAGGCCTGCATGGCCCGGGCAAGCAGGAAGGTCTTTCCAGGAGAAGAAGCAGGCATGAATCTGATCTTCCAACGCAGTCTCCACATCACCATCCCGGTCACGTGGGCCTCCCTGCTGGCCCCTTCCTGCTTGCCTTGTGAGGGTGGACAGGCTTCTGTCCATCGGGTGAAATTCCTCCTGGACGAGCCCTGTGGCCACAGCTTCTCAACTTCCTTTCTAGCTTGGGAATGGGATGGGAGAAGCGGTCCAAACTGCTGGCAGAGGCAGCAGGAGTCCTGCTAACTAATTAGCTCTCCGTCTTCCCCAAGTGATCACCAGACACAACCAGATGGTCCCAGTGACGTGCCCTCTACCCCCGTCTTCCCCTTATGATGACATGACATCTTCACCTTACACCCTGCTCCAGCTTCCCCTTCTATATCACAACCCACCCCCCAAACCCCTTCTCTGCCTCAGCCAGGTCTGGGCCCAGAGAGCCCCAGGAGGACGGGGCCCCAGGAGCCCCAGGATAATAAGAACTCTGGTCCAGGTCTGCAGTGGAAAGAGTTCTAATGGGACCCAAAGTTTAGACAACACTCCACTTTCTTTTTGCCTTTAAACAATTCAGCAAGGGGATAGAGGACCCAGGGCTGAGTCTGGCCCTATTTCCTGGAAGTGTTAAGAGATGACTCTGTGTCCAACAAACACTAACTTAAAACCCCAGACAATCAAAGCTGGCTGGTCCCCCCATCCTGCCCCAGGAGGATACCATAGAGAAGTTGCTCCAATCAAAAGCAAAAAGCTCACTGGGGCCTCTAGGGGACCACAGACTCCTCCACGGGCTTTCTGTTGACATCTCTGGGTCCTCGGTGGGGTGGTGGCCTGCGAGGGGCATGACTGTGCCCTCCAGGGGGCCAGCCTGTGTAGGCACACTCACCCAGGCATCAGACAATGGAACAGCATGTTCCCAGGGCAAGGAGCTACTAGGGTCAATCGAGGCACACCTGAGAAGCCCTTGTGGGTCCGAGAGGCCCAGGGGTGGGGATGGCCCTGTTTCAGGAGGCCAACCAATGTCCTGGTGCCAGCACCTGTGGGGTATGGACTCCACAGCTGGTGACCCCGACTCGCGCTTCTGGGTGTTGGTTTCCCACGTAGAAAATGAACCTGAGCTGGATGACCCGTGGGGTGGTACGGAGCAGGCCAGAGCTGCTGCTCGGGAGAGGGTGCTCGCACGCCTGCTCAGGAGGGGCCGACCGCGATTATTACTGGCTAGATTATTATTATTAGCAACCTTTTCAGGAGCATCACTCTTTCGGGTTCCAAACATTCTATGGGCCTCCTCTCAGAGCTATAGGGTAAAGGGGTAGATCTGAGCTTACGCCTAGAAAAGCCCCATTTCCCAAAATGTTGAGCCCGGAATTGAAACTAGAGAGGAGAGAGAGGGTAATGAAGATTTGATTCGAGGCTGTGAGGGGTCTGGCCAGCTTTCCTGAGCTTGAATGACCCCAAACTGGCCCACTCGGGCTCCATGAAGCCCCCAGCTCTGAGCAGCCAGAACTCGGGCCCACGGCTGGATCTTCCAGGCCCACCGTGCAGTTGAGGGAGAGGATCTTTGGGACAAAACATGATTATCTAGGGCCTCAAGGGTTAACGCTGGGGCTGGGAGAGGCCAGGCAGCACGGAGCACTCCCTGTTTATTAATAAGCTATTTATCACCAGCTTTGCTTTTAATGCCATTTGGGCTTAATGTCGTTAATGAAATATAAATGCCCATGCTAACGATGTGGGTCAGAGGCAGCACGGGCAGCAGACGGCTCGCGAAACAGGGCCAAACCGCCGGGCACGCTGGGGAAGAGGCTGAGAGCTCGGCAGGAGGAAGAGGTTCCCACTGGCTCGGCACCCCCAGCCCCCTCTGCTCCTGCACCAGAGGTTCTACAGCGGGCTATGCCGGGAAAGGCTGGGAGGAGGGCCGTCCCGGGGCTGGGGGAGAGGAGGCCTCGAGGGCATGGGCTGCCGTTAACTTGGAGAGGACAAGCGGGAGTAAGAGTGCTCCCACCCCAGGGGCACTGTCTCCCTGGCATCGGGCCCCTTGGCTACAGGCGGCTGGACTACTGCCAGCTGGCAGCGGGCCCCTCTTCCTGTCCTGAGCGCCCTGACCACTGGCAACGGAGCCGGGGTGAGAAGGGTCATGAGAGGGAACAGGGAGGATCCCACAGTAAGTAAGGACCCCAGTAAAGACCACCCCTAGCATGACATCCCAGGCTGCCGGGCCCTGCTGGCTTGGGCTGCTCAGCGGCCTTGAGGGTGGGCGCCAAGAGGTCAGCAGATGGGCACTTCTGCTCAGTGCCCTGAGGCCCTGGAACCCAGTGGTGGCCCTGCACGGCAGGCTGTTGCCCCCGACCTCCTGCCTGACCTGGCCTGGCCCTCCCTGCTGACCTCTCCTAGGTCAGAGCAGACAGGTGCCCTGAGCAAGATGATGACCACGTGGCCCAAGTGACCCCAGCAACTTCACACCTTCCCCTCCGGAGAGGTCTCAGACCCTTCCCAGACACCAGCATCCCACCCGCCGCCGCCCCCTGACCCCCACTCGGGGAAGGCGGCCCTGGGACTTCCTTCTGGGCCTGGAAGCCACGATCCTTCAGAGGAGACTCATCCGACGTCCACCTGGGCCCAAAGGCAGGTTAAGAGACTCCTGCTCAGAGCTGACCTCTGTTCCATCCTCCTCATCGTGCAGCAGTATGACTGTGGAGGTCTCTGGCCTGGCCCTACCCTTGCTCCCCAAGGGTGCTACCTCTTCCAGAGGGAGCTCCAGGCTATTCTTGGGAGGGAGCCCATTAGCCTCCATCCCTCCCTGCTCAGGACGGTCTGAGAAAATGCAGGATGGTCACTGGTGAAATCTGAATTTCAGATAAACCTCACATACTTTTTTTAGTGTACGTCCCCGATATTACATGGAACGTAACTTCTACTAAAACTTACTTGTGGTTGATCTGAAATGCAAATTTCACTGAGCATCTGTATTTTTTTTTTTTTTTGGTTTTTATTTTAATTCCAGTTTATTAACATACGGCATTATGTTAGTTTCAGGTGTCCAGCATGCAGCCTGTATATTTATCTGCTAAGTCTGGCCCCTCTCTCCCACTGCTTAGCCACTAACACCTGGCAGGGGGGTGAGCAGGACTGTAGGGGGGCAGTGACGGAGAATGGAGGTCCCCACCCATCTTAGGACAGCAGTCCTTTCAAGAGGTGCTTGTCACTGTCCCCCCCTCTCAGTGGTCACCGTAGCACTGCCTGGTGGCACGGCTCACCTGTGGGGGGTCCCTTCTCACTGCACCCCTCAAAGTCACCTCCATGTCCCCAAGGAGTACAGGGCTCATTTGCTGGGGCTTGGTGGAGCTCAGCTCAGCGGCTAATCCCCTGGGTGGCTCCTGTCAGATTATTAATTAGCTAAAGCGGATCGGTCCTGGAACAACATGCGCTTGGACTTCAGATAAAGCAGGCCAGGGAAGCTGGGCGGGGGGCTGCTTAAAGTGACAAGAGCCTGTTTCTGAACCGCTCCCTGAGGAGGACTGAGGGGGGCAGGCAGAGGCTAGGGCCGACTGTTTGCAACAGAGCCCTCGGCACTCCCCTCCCCTGCTCAAGAGCGCCCGCCCTGTCCGCCCTGTCTGCCCTGTCCGCCCTGTCCGCAGCCAGCAGCCAGCAGCAGCAGGTGCTGACCAGGGACCACACCTAGGGACCAGGAGAGGAGGAGTCAGTGACAGTTGGGTCTTGCTTTTTAATAAAGAGCTTATAACTAATCAGATCGACTCACCCAGAACTCTTCCAAAAGCTTCTTATTTCACTTGGGGTAACGGCGATGAGGCCTGTGGGATCTGGGGTTCCCTATGTACCCCCATGACCTCATGTGGCATCTCCCCCATGAACTGCCCTCCAATAAGTTGGGCTGCTCTTATGTCCAGGAGCTCACATTTACTGTTCTCCTGATGGAACATTCTTCTCCCCCTGATGAAACACTCTCTTCTCCCAGATATTAAGAAGGGGGACTTGCTCCCTTGGCTCCTCTGTCCTTACCCAGATGTCATCCCAGTGCTGCATCCCCCAGATGCCACACCTAGGATTACAAACCATCCCTTTCACTCACACCACATGCTCTCCCCATCCTATTCTCCAGACCTGCTGGTTTTCTCCTGGACACACGTGGCCATCCAACAAATACTGTGTTTATCTCATTTGTCATTTGCCTCCCTCCACCAAAATGCAAATCCCATAGCCCTGTTCATTCGCTGCTGTGGTTCAGGTCCACTCTTGGTGAGGCTTGATGAACGAATGAAAATGAGAAATGAATGCCTGAGATTGAAGGTCAAGATTTGGACCACCACCTCTTCAGACTCTAAGCACATTGTGGCTGAACCGTGGGCTGTCCTGGGGCTTCCCGGGCACCCATGTGCCTGATTCCTCCTTCCCCAGCTCTGCCCCGACAAGGCAGGTGCAGGCAGGTGCGACTCTCACCTGGCCCTATCATTTCCCCTAAGACGAATTTCCGGCTCTGGGTCTCCTGAGGGGTGGCCTCACAGCTCCATCTTCCTGCCACCCAGACTTTCTCCTCCCAGCTGGGCCTGCCCCAGAAGTAGGGGTGGGGGTGGGGTGGCAGTGAGGAGTGAGGAGAGGGAGCAGGGACTCCCAGCTGCTGCCCAGGCCCAGCTCAGCTGCCGGCAAACTCCTGGGCTCAGATTGTTTTGACTTGAGTCGGTGAAGCTGAAATATTGAGTCACGACGGCCCTAAACTTCATTACCAGCGTTTAGCGCAGATTACTAAGGGAAAAAAGTTGCTTTTAATTGCTTCTCCCGATTAGCATTTCTGGAGAAGAAACTAGTGATTAATTACACCTCCTGATTTCCACTCGCCCTGGCCACAGTGGTCCCAACCCCAGGCTGCCATATGGAGGTTCAGGGGCAAAAAAGGAGCCTGCTCCCTAGGGGCCAAGAAACCAAATCAGAGAGAAAACTCGAGTGGGTAGCAGAAGGTGAGGGACACGCCCAGAGCTGATTCACTGGAGAAGCAGTAGCTGGTGGTGTGGCCATGAAAGTGTCCCCACACTGCGCTGCCTCAGGCCTCCGTGTGGTGTCCTTTGGGCTGAAGGGCTTTCTAGACCTTTCTACACCTGGGTAGATTCTGGAATAACAGAGGCTGGGGAAGCTGGGGGAGACAGAACAGCAGGAGCCCCAAGATCTGCAAGAGACGACGACGTGTTCACAGCCCCAGAGGCTCCTCTCTGGAGTGCTCCTCTAGTGCCATCAGAGTACTCTCCCTGTGGGGGTCCCAAGGTCACAAGGATGGAGGCAGGGCAGAAGGGCTTCTCACTTCGTCCACAAGATGTTAACCCTCCCAAAGCCATGGGCCGTTGTCCCTTTGGAGCAACCGTATCACCAAATGAAGAGAGGTCCCGAGGTAGCTTCAGGCAGGCAGGTACAGCCGGCCTTTCCCCATCCCTCTCCCCATGGTCTGTGCCTGGTGGGACCCAGGGGCTTCCTGAGTCTGCTAGGAGACAAAGGAGACTGAAGAAGGAGGCCCAGGGCCGGGGCGTCCCCAACATCATGGCCAAAGTCTCACCCCAAATAGAAACCAGAAGGATCGATGACAGTTCCCAAGCGTTGTACCTCAGCCATCCTCCCAGAGCGGGAAGATACCCAGGGGTGGCTGAGGGCTCGGGGCCCTAGGTCCCGCAGCCAGCACCTCTACTGATCCCCCCTTCTACACCCCTTACCCCAGCTGCTTGCCTAGAGCGGCCAGCCCCACATCAGACCAGAGCCTGGGAGGGAGTTAGAACCATCCGGTCTGGTTATGAGTGAAGGTCACGGACTTAGTACAGGCCATGGTGGCAGAAAGCAGAAGAGCCTCCCACGCGCGCAGACGCACACGCCTGCCCACCCAGACGCACCCTCCGCCGGGGCCCAGCCCGGTGTTCTGATGTTGGCAGACACACCCAGGAAGGCCGGCTGACACCCTCTGGGAGCCAGGCAGAGGCACCAGCTGCCCGCTCGGGACGTCCCTGTCACCCCCGGCGAGACATCGCCAGCCTGCCCTTCTGCTCCCTGCTGTCACTTCCCCTGGAGGTCAAGCCTCCAGAGCTTTCCCGGAGGGCTGAGTAGGCCCATATGGCTGGGAATATGTTGCCAACATGGGCAAGTACTCACTGGGGCCCCTGCAGCCGGCTGTGACAGCTCCGTGCTCCCTCCTGCCAGGCCTCTGGCTTGCTGTTTGCAATGCATGACATGCGGCCAGGAGGGCCCCGGGCGGCTTCACTGTGATAGCACCACTGTTGGGCTGTCTGCCCCACCCTACCCAAAGCAGGGGAGACCAAGACCCAAGAGAGTTGAGCCTTGAAGCAGAGGCCCAGGGAAAAGGACAGCAGCCCAAGGCAAACCTGACGGGGTACCCACGGGATTCCACACCACGAGCTGTGAAAAGACTTTCCACATGCAAAGACTGCTAGGATCCCTGCCCACACTCTGGGGCTGGATGCCGAGCTGGCCCAAGTGGAAGTGAGGACATCTCACACAAGCCCTTTTCTCAGTCCGGGGAGACCTGAGGCCCGGGAGAAGGTACACAAACGCTCAGCCCATGAGAAGCCAGATCCTGTTCGAAATTGCGGTGACAGGAACAATAGGAACTGGACCCAACCTCAAACCCAGCACCAGCCCGCGGGGCAGAGGCACGACCCAGGCTCCAGAGCTGTCTTTGGGAACAAAAGAATGGCGAGCTTGGAAATTCCTACTGAAAACGATGCCAGAGACAAGAGGGCCTCTTGCCTTCCCTCTACATGGTGCTGGCCAAGAGGTGCCTAACCCACTCAACCAGGCTTTCTCAGCAACCAGCCCCGGGCCCTGGGTGGTGTTCCTTCCTAATCTACAAAACGCAGGGCCTCTGAAAGGCATGGGTGATTCCAGGCACTGGCAGGGTTGGCGTGAGAGAGGGGAGGAGATGCGGGGCCACATCGGGGTGCCTGGAATCGGGCTGCCCTAGCTCCTCACTTGCCCGATCGCTCCCACAGCAAGCATTACTGACCCTTCCCTGCTGCACGTGGATCCTGCCCACTTCCGCCACCCATCTCCTTGTGTCAGCGGCCACAGCAGCCTCCCCTTGGACCTCTTGCTTGCCCCCTGGCTCCCATGCAATCAATCCCTTCTTCCCACTGCAGCGCCAGCCAGTTTTTCAAAGCAAAACCCAGATCACTTTACCTCCATGCTTAAAACCCTCAGCGGCTTCCTGTCACCTAAAAAATTAAAATGCCAACTTGGGGGCGCCTGGGTGGCTCAGTTGGTTGGGCAACTGCCTTCGGCTCAGGTCATGATCCCGGAGACCCGGAATCGAGTCCCACATCGGGTTCCCTGCTCGACAGGAAGCCTGCTTCTCCCTCTCTCACTCCCCCTGCTTATGTACCCTCTCTGGCTGTGTTTCTCTCTGTCAAATAAATAAAATCTTAAAAAAAAATAATAAAAATAAAAAAATAAAATAAAATAAAATAAAATGCCAACTTGCCCGAACCCACCAACCTCTACAGACCCAGTCCCCATCCCGGCCACTGGAAACTTCCCTTGTTACCAAATGTACTGAGCTCATCCCACCTCAGGACCTTTAGACCAGTGGTTTTCTTTCTGGAATATTCTGCCCGCTCCTCTGATGGCGGCCACTTCTTCTCCTTCCATCTCAGCTGACTGTCACCTCCTCAAAGGGGCCTCCTTTGACTGCCCCCTCACCTTACACCACTTCATCCTATGTCCATTCTACACTAATGGTTTCCTTGTTCCTTTTTTGTGGATTCCTTGTCTGTCTGCTCAACAAGAACTCCACAACGGCCAGGCTGTCTTGTCCACTCTACCCCAATGACTGGCAGACACCAGGCCCTTGGTTTCTGTTGATTAAATATAGAACCAGATCTTACACGGCCCAGCCAGAAATGGGGAGAGTCTGCGCTAGATAGGAGCAGGCCTGTGGGCCGGGCCCGAGTGTAGACTCGCCCCTGGTCCACACTCCAGGGTGGTGAGGAAGGACACCTCTGAGACCACTGGTCAGCTCTGCCCCAGAGGACGCGGGCCTGTGGCCAGACTCAGCACCTGGGAAGAGGTGGGGAAGCACGGAGGGGCTTAGCCAGGACATTCCCTTTTAGGGCCCTTGGAGTTCCCAAGCTTCATTATTAAGCCTTAGACGGCCAATGCCAGGATGCGGGAGCCCCACAGGACTCGTGAAGCCTGTCCCCTAGGCCAGCATGGCCCCTGGGAGTCAACAGTGAGTGGAAACTTCAGAAAGGGAAAAACTAATAAGGCATGTTTTGCCGAGGGAACGAAGAAAACAAAAAGCCTGCCACTGAGAACAGAATGGCAACGGTCCCCCTTCAGAGGGGAGTGCCACATACACTCTGACAACCTGCTCATGGGCTGGGCCCAGGCAGGGCCAGGGAGGCCAGCCAGAGGCTCAGAGACACATGGGCCTGCCTTCCCAGGACCCATGGTCATCAGAGGAGCAAGTCGGGCAAGAAGAGCCCAAGAAGGGTAGAGACATTCGGGTGCTCCCACCAAATACCCAGCAAGACCTCTACGCCAACCACCTCCACACCGCCATCAGCAGGTGACAGCGGCACGTCCTAAATGGGGGCACACCGACTCCTGGAGTGTGATTGTATTCTCGACACCAGGAAGATGAGGCTCGGCCACACAGTTGCTCCACCACAGTAACCCAAGGCGACATTTACATCTGATTTGTGAATCCCTGCCCTATACCCAACGCTTCTGCTAGTCCCTGAGATGGCATGGACTGGAATGAAGCAGGCCCACAGCTTTGGGGGCCTCTCAAACCCCAGTGGGCACCAACGCACCCATTGCTGCCAAGTGCTTCCTCCCTGCAAGTTCAAAGTCCAGAGTCTAGGGCCTGGCTACGGAGGGAGGGGCAAGTCACACCTGCCCATGGCACCCATGGGGAGAAATGGTGCTAGTAAGGAAGCTGGGGCTGCTGACTTCCGTCCAGTGCAATCATGAGGAGTGGCTTGTGGCCTTGCCCTCCCCGCCATTTTCTAGACCCTTCACTTCGGCCCCTGTCCTAACATTGTGCCCATCTAGTTCATTAGCTCCCAATTCATCTGGACTGGTATCCCTGGGATCCTGAGGGAACTCTGAATGATGACCCACATGTGGTAAGTTACCTGCTGGGTGCCCGGCCCTACCACATCAACTGCCAAGTCTCTGGCGTGCAGGGAACTATCTGAAAGTACTAGCCTCAGAGACTACCCATCCCTGCTGTAAGGGACCTGCCTTCGGCGAGGGGCGATTTCTGAGCCTGGGTCAAAAAAAGGGCGCCTGGGTGGCTCAGTTGGTTGAGGATCAGATTCTTGATTTGGGCTCAGGAAATGATATCAGGGCCCTAGGATCGAGCCCAGTGTTGGGCTCTGGGCTCTGTGCTTAGCAGAGAGTCTGCTTAAGATTCGGTCTCTTCCTCTGCCCCTCCTCTGGCAGGCATGCACACACGCTCTCTCCTTCTCTCTAAATAAAGGAATAAAATCTCTAAGGGGAGGGGGGGAAGACACCTGTGGCTTCTTCTCTAAGAAGGGTCCTGCCTGGGCTGGAGGACCACCGGAGAGAGCTCCCACAAGTCACACGTAAACTCAGAACAGCTCTGCGTCCTCTGGACACACAGACGGACTGGACCTACAGTTCCCACAGAGGATGTGCCGAAATGACCCAATGCTTAGCTCCGGAGTGCTGTCTGCTAGGGCACAGGCCTTGCCTAGAACACCCACGTGCTACTGGCACCATTCAATGTCATACACTGGTAACACCGGGAGGATTTTAAAGACCAATTATTCCCATATCCTTATTTTACCCATGGCCAGACCAGGATCTGGAGGGGAGAAAGCAAGGGCTCAATGTGAAAGCCAAGGCCAATACGCTGGGTCCTGTTCCTAGGCCAGCGGTTTGTCCTCAAGCCTACGTGTTCTTACTTTCACCTAGGGTGCCTGAGCTGCTGCCCACCAGGTCAGAACCCTCTGAGAAAGGCCTCCTCCGCCCCCTTCCTAGAAGGAACCCCCAAACTGGCCAACCCCAGCCCCCACCCACATCTCCCGGCCACATCCTGGGAATCAGGAGCAGCTACCTTTGCATCCCAAGAGGCCAGAGTCCGAAGTCCACTCCAATGCCGGGGCTGCAGGATCCCGTTCTACGGGAGGGGGTCGACAACTGTGGTGGCTGCAGGGGCAGGTGAGACGGAAGGGGTCTTTGCCTTCAGGCAGTGAGGTCTGTTTGCCTACCAAAATGAAAAGGAAGAACACATTTTTAGGCTACAGCAGAGACCCACAAAACTACTCCAGAGGAGAGGAGAACAGATGGTCTGGTGCTGACACTGTGCACCACGACCAGCCGGCAGTTCCTGGTAAGAGAGTCTCAGACCCTGCCTGCCCATCAGCAGGCCGCGTCACCATGAGACGTCCGTGACCGACCCTACAACCAATGCACCCTTTGCACAATCACTAGTCAATCGCTAAGCAGCTGTCCCACCTAACAGAAGAATCAGACAGGTACAAACCATGATAAGCCGATCAGATGCCAACCCAGGCAGTAACACCCAAGGCTCAGCACCCTGGGTGAAAGGCCAGCCTGACAATGGATCACGAGAACACTGGAAGCCAGATCAGAGCCGCGCAACCGAATGCAGCCTTGGGCTCCCCAGCCTCCGCTCCCCCCAGACTTTCCCTAGGCCAGCTCCCAGCTGCTCCCATGACCCCCCGGTGGCCTTGTGGGAGTCTCTAAAAAACAGATCGACAGGTGTCTCTGCAACAACCCAGGATGGTCACTTTGGTTTCTTCTGTTTCCCCCCCCCATTCCCCGCCATCCGTGCTGGGCCCAAGCCATCTCATCCACAGAACAGAAGGGAGGGCACAGGCGCATACCGAGACGGGGCTGCTGAGATTCGTGTGTCATAGGTGTTGGGCCAAAAAAATGTGGCCAAAGAAAGTTGGTGCCCTGCTACCAGCAACCTTTGTGTCAATTTAAGCAAATATTGTGGTGTTTCCATGGTGATTCCTGTTTTGAATATCCACTACACTCACTTTTTAAAGGGCTTTTCCTGTTTGCGTTTCAACTTCAAATCTGTAAATATTTTCAGCCTTTTTAGAAAAATCAGCCCGTGCGCGTGCAAACACGAACCCAGCACCTGACCTCAGTGCACAAGCTCCCGGGCCCAGAGGTCCGGCTGCGTGGATGGGAGAGCGGGGCGTGGAAACCCCAGGGGGGTTCTCTACCTGCTCCTACACAACCCCCTCTGCATGCACATGGGACTGGCATCAGGGAGGGTGGTGGCTGACATTCCGGTCCTTTCCTTCCCCCCTTTGGCAGGGGGATGGCAGCAGCCGTGGTGCCTGTGTGTTCCCAGAACGCGTGAGCGGGCTCGGCGTGACACCACGGTGTGGTGTAGAGTGGGCAGCGACCCAGCAGGTTCTCCAACGTGGCCCAGCCCTCAGATCCCTGGGCCTCCCTGGAGGGCAGGAACCCCTCCCCACCCCCGCCTCCCAAGGTTGAGCCCAGAGTGGAAGGGGCTGTTGGACTGTGAAGGGGAGAGGTACCAGCAGCAGCTCCCCCCACCTCGGCTCTGGGGCACTGCCACCCCGATGGGCCAGGGACAGTGGCCCGGGGCTGGGATCGGCCCGGCTCCCAGCCCACCCTCAGCACCACACAGGGTTAACAGCGGGTTTCCTGGTTTCCATGGATTCCCGCCAGGCCCCTAATGTGAGTTTCGTGTGATTTGGGGGAAGTGGATTTCCTTTGTTTTCCAGTTTGGGAATATTTTTTTCTTTAAAAAAGAGGAAAAAACACTTTAATGGGAACTTCAGGGCCACTGGGAGACTTACACTTTTGGGCTCTGACATTCCCCAGCCTGTTGGTCCAGAATCCCCCAAAACCCTGGGCAGCCCACCCACCAACCCAATATCTCCGAGCCAGAGATGAAGGGGTGCCTCAGACCACCTACAGCTTCCTGCTCCCAGAACGTTCTTCTGCTGGGGGGCAAGGGGGACTCCAACCCTATTCCAATATCCCATCAGAACAGCTCCTGCCGCCCCTGAAAGCCAACATCTTGTACCCACTCTCTGCCCTTGAAGACACACACGTTTCCCAGGGAAAAGGTCAAGAGAAACACTCCTACCTCCCTGACTCCCCACAAAGAGCTCGAAAGACCAGAGCCTGACCACACACACACAAATGGGAATGCGAACGATACCAGGCTCTCATGTCCTGGCTCAGAAGGGGATTCCAGTTACAGGAGAAGAGGAGGTTCCAGGCCCTGGTGGGGCCCTTGTCTGGCCTCTTCCAGCTGAGGGAGGGACCTGCCCAGGGCAGAGGGAGCTTCTCACCTTGGCAGCAAGAACAACTGAAGAAAGGGCGTGGCCAGGCCTCTTCCTCCCCCTCCTCCTCAGTCTTCCCCATTCCTGCCATCCTCCAGCCCTGTCAGGGTGTGGCCTTGCTCAGGGACTGTCCCCAGGCAAGTGGCCTGACCTATTTACCAAACCAGGGCACAGGCCTCAGGGCCTGCCTCGGATGGGCCCTCCCACGGCACAGGCCCCCAAGGCCATGGTGGCGGCAGGAATCTCGGTCAGTAGGTAGAGAGCCCAGAGGACGGAGCGCTCTGACCTGCAGCTCCGGGGTGAAAGGGTGAGAAGCTCTGTGCGGGTGCGGAAATAACGCTGGGCTGAGAATCAGAAGACAAGGGTCTGAGTCCCAGTCGGGCCGCTTGACTCACTGAGGGCCCTTGGACAGGCCTTATGGTCTCCCCAGGGCCCCATTTCCTCACAGATGGAGGCAACTCCTTCTTCCCTCCCACCTAGCAGTCGTGCTGAGGCGTCACCAAGAGAAGGGCACCTCTTCAAGGTAACCTTCCAGAATCCACTCCAAGCAGGCCCATATGCCTCTCTGCTCTGCTCCTCACGCACCCTTCAGTGTGGCATTTAAACCTGTACGGGACTACGGTAATTTGTTCACGAGTCTGTCCCCACCATTGGGTCTTTAACTCCTCAAGGGCAGAGACCAGGTCCTAATTATCTTTGCGTCCCCAGCATTTAACACAACAGCTGGCCCGCGGTGGGCAGCGGAAGTGTTCGCGGAACTGAACTAGTCCCTCATCTCATGTCACAGCTTCTTCCCTCTCCAAGGACAGAACGCTTCGCGGGCTGTTTTTCCCGCCCTACTCCCTCTGGTTCCCCTAAGCCCCAAAATGCATCTCGGTCTTGTTCCTCCATTAGCACCACGAACGAACAGCTGCCAAGTTCAAGGGGACTGCCTGGTGACCGGGTATTCCCCCAAATGATGCCAGTAAGAATCGGCTGAGAACCTACTAGGTGACAGAGAACATTCTGGAAGCGGAGGACACCCCAGTTGGGTGGTTTTTCACCCTCTGCCAACAGGTCCACGTGACACACTGTGCTGAGTGTTGTGCACATGTGATCTCGCCAAATCTTTACAAGGCGAGGTAGGAAGGATTAGGGTCCCCGTGGACTGATTAGGGAAGGGAGGCACAGAGATATGAAGTGACTTGCCAAAGGTCACAAAGCTCAGGCCTGGACTCGGGCTCGAAGGCCCAACTCACGTGAGAGTTCCCCTTTGTCCCCACCCTGGTCCCAGCAGTGACCCATACCTAATGCTCTTTCTGCTCCTGCCTTTCAGTCCTCCTGCCCCCAGACAGGTCTCCCTCAAACCCCCTAGAGCCAGCAGGAAGCACCCAGAGATCACAACCAGAGGGAAGACAAAGGTCTTGCGTAGGTGTTTCCTTCTGGCTAGGCTGAGAATGGGGGAAGGTGGGGCTTATAGTGAGGTGCCCGGGGAGCAGAAGAAACCCCTGAACCTACTTGTTAAATGGGGTCCCAGCCAAAGGCATGGCCTCCTGGAGGGGGAAGGGACTGAGGCACCCACTGCTGTCATTTGGTGAGATGAGGACAGGAAGGCCACCCAGAAGGGGGCCACCCTGAGTCGGAAGGTTCTGTGGGATCGGGACAGCTTCCATTTCTTCTCTCCAGACCAGGGGCAAGCTAAGGGGCTTCACCGTGGGGAGGGGGCAGGGGAGCACAGAGATTTCTGCGGCTTCCTTCACACTGGGGTCTCCTGCTATAAGGCCCACCTGTCTCGGAGATGTGGGACTGAGAAGCAGGGACACAGGAACCTCTGATTTTCATCTGGGTGAACGTGTGTGGTGAGGTACGCAGCATCTTCCCAAAGGAGAGAAGACAACAGGAGGGACAGGGACAGATCTACACCCGAGAGAATAAAGGGCTGAAAGATCAGGCCAGGATGGGGAGAGGACAGAGCCCTAATGAGCAGATTTCATAAACCACCCAGAGTGAAAACAAAAACACAGACGTGTACATTGCCCAACTTCAGGCTGTATGGAAAAGGGGAAAAAAAAAACAATAAAAAAATCCACATCTTAATACAAAAATCCTACATGATGTGTTGTGGCACGAAATTGTTTTTCACTGCATTTTTCATCTGTGATCTCACGCAGCCTACGACGGGTCCGCCCAAAGCAGTAGGTATTTGATGGGACACAAACAGAACAAACACATACACAACGAACCAAAACAAGGACAGCAAATATTCAAATTGGTCCACTTTGGCATCTCAGGACTTCACGTGGCCTCCAGAGATGGCTACATTGGCCTTGCGGATGGGCCCCTTGATTTCAAAGGGAGAAATAAGGGGGGACAAGAACACAGCTCAAATGGAAGGAAACGTGGAGTTCTGAATTCTCAGAACCCCACGAACCCTGGGCCAGCTGCTTATGTGACACTTAAGGTGCTGTGCTGCAACCGACGGGGGAGAAGGAGGTGACCCACGCCCCAGAGGCCCCTCCTGCCTTTCGCTCACCCCAGTTACTATTCATCTCCTTTTTGTTCTGCCCCTCCCCCCTTTTAATTGTTGGATGAGTTTACAGAGCTGTGTGCCAAAAACAATCAACTCTAGGGAACAGAGTTCTACAAAAAGGGCGTGTCGCCAGAGGGAGACGGATATCCATGGAAACCACCACCTTTCAGGGCAGCCTAGGTGAAGCCAGGATGAGGGGGATGGTGCGGCGGTAGGGAGATAACACCCCACGCAGAACAGAGCCCCAGAAAATGCTGGGCTCCCCGATGACCCAAAGGAGCCCCACAAAGTGTGGGGGGTCAGGAAGAAGAGCCGGCAGGAGACCACCACGAAGGCAGGGCTCTTGGAACTCACGTGAAGGCACACGTGCAGGCACACACTCAAGGGCCACCCCTGCCGGATCCTGGGGACAGTGTGACACGGGGTGGGGGTTAGAGTACAAGCTCCGGAGCCAGGCCGTCAGGCAGGAATCCAGGCTCTGCCATTTACTATTTGGGTGACCTTGGGCAAATAACTTTAACCGCTCCGTGCCTCAGTTTCCCCATCTGTAAAATGGAATCATAAATCAAAAAGGTTAAATGAAGGTGGGGATAAGGGTCTCCAGAACTGGCACAGTACAGGAAAATAACAGTTGATGTTATCAAACAGTACGTACTAAGGATTTTAACACATTAATAAATATCATCATCACAAGAACCAACTGGAGAGTTGAGGAGCTAAGACTCAGGAAGGGATGTGACCCACCCAAGATCACACACTCAGAAGTGGTTTGAACCCAGGCCAGCTTGCCGCCTTTGCACTATACTGCTGGGCAAGGAGAGGGAGAGGGAAGGGGTTGGGGAGGGAGGGATGGGCTTTCAGGAGTTTCTCTTTCCAGATTGGACCTGGGTGCACCCAGACATGTTTTTCTCAAGCTTCCAAAGGGAAAACAGAAATCCTCCAAGCCAGTGACTGCACACAGAAGGAACAAGGAACAGGGAAAAGCTGAGGTGGTCACCTTCTCCAGGAGTTCCCATCTCAGTCCTAACTAGAGGCCCTCTGAATCCCCCCAGTGCCCAGGCAGGTGTCTCCAGACTCAAGAGGTCTCTGAAGGGAACACAGCAGCACCTCCCAGCCACAGAGACCCAAAGCCTGGGAAATTTCGGTCTTACTTCTAGGTCAGAACCCTACCAACAGTCCAACTGTCTGCCTTCCCAGAAGCTAGCCAGGTCCCTGGAGTGGCTGGGGTGCAGGCAAGAGAAGCAAAGGAGAGCAAAGGCCTCCCCATACACAGGCCTCCCCTATGGCGAGGCAGGCTGGTAGGCCAAGGTCTGCAATCACAGGCTGCCTGCCCTGAGTGGTCTGGTCCTCACCCTGCTCGGGAGCGCAGGCTTGGTGGCTCAGCCCTTTCTGCCATCGACCACCCAAACTCATTCAGATATTTCCTCTCTCACTTGCTTTTTAAAAAAAATTTAATGTTCTCTATAATTCATCTGTCCCAGAAGATAATCGATAGAGCCCGTAATGAAAATCTGAGCCATATTTTATGATCCGCTGCGAGCAGAAAGGGCCACATCAGCAGGTCCGGTTTTGGCTCTGCCTATCTGTCTTGCCCGCTGCTCCGGGGATCACCTCCCCAGCGGGTCCTGCCCACCCGCAGCCCCCTACCCGGAGCGCGCCCTCAGCCACGTGACCGGGGCGTGGCCTGCCCCGCTGGAGAAGAGGCTCAGGCCCCAGCCCCAGCCCCCCAACACTCACTCCAGCACCCTGCTGTAGGATGCCAGCTGCCATCGCGCGGTCTTCCTGAGGCGGCCCCGGACCTGGGACCCCAGCACCTCCACCCTGCGACCTCAGCACCACCACCACCACCACCACCACCGTTAGTCCCGGCTCCACCCGAAGCCTGAAGACCCTCACCAGGACCTGGAGGCCTGCGCCGGGGCCCCCAGCCACAACATTCATCCCCACCAAGAAAGGCTGCCTGCTCCCGGGGGGCTCCCTGAGTGGGGTGCGGGGCGGGGGGACTTCAAGGTACACCTGGGATTCTCCGGTCCGTGTAGGGTGGGTCACTGTTGCGCATTTTCACTACCTCAGGCCCGTCCCTCCTCTCCCTGGTCTGGGCCCTGTGAGGTGACAATGCGGAGGAGCCAGCCTGAACGGGGACACACTGGGGGTTCTGGGGAGGCAGCCTCCTCCTGCTCTGCCGGGGCCTACTGGGGGCAGAGCCCCACCCTTTGCCCGGGCACCACCGGGAGCCAATCAGCAGGCAAGGCTCTGTTCTTCCCAGAACCCCTTGCTGCCTAGCACCAATCAGAGAGCGCCACAGCACCAGAGCCAGGCTGGGCCACCCCAGCAGGCCCAATCAGAGCCCGGAGAAGGCTCCATACCCCAGGAACAAAGCCTTGAGCCAATGAGAAGGGCGATTTGGCGCCCTCACGAACTACTATGCAGCCATCAGCACCCATTTACCCAAAGCAAGAAAACTCGGATGAGTTTAGAATGCTGTCCAGTAGAACTTTCAGTGCTGTCCAGTACGGGCAGCCACTGGCCACGTGTGGCTGCGGAGTTCTGG
The DNA here is from genome assembly GCA_004023965.1 of Spilogale gracilis. NCBI lineage: Eukaryota > Metazoa > Chordata > Mammalia > Carnivora > Mephitidae > Spilogale > Spilogale gracilis. Next base: position 13,520 of record PITA01015150.1, on the reverse strand, counting down.
AGGTGCGGCGGCTGTGACCGTGGCCCTGAATTTTTTATTTGCCTTGGTTTAATTTAAACAGCCACACGTGGCTAGAGGCTATGGTATTAGACGGCGCAGGGTTAGAGAATTTCATCGACGTAGGAAAAAAAAATTCTTAATAAAAAATTTAAAAGCCTATTATCTCAAAGCAGTAGAATAATCATTAACTACAATAACAGAAATAGTTAATGTTTACCGGCGCTGTGTGCCAGGCTCGGTGCTCAATATTTTATACGGATCCTCACACTGAATCTGACCACCTTCCAAGTCGCAGATGATCATTATCCCCACTCTGTAGGTGAGGAAACTGAGATTCAGCAGGCTTAAGTAACTCACCCGAAGTCTCACTGCTGGGTGGTGGCAAAATTGGGGTTCGAACCCAGTTCTCTCTGTTCCCCTAGCCCATGTTTAATGAGTGCACTGCATATTTTTAAATTCTTCACACTTTCTTTGTATTTTCCGATGAGCCATGAGCATGAGTTATAATCAAGGAGGAAAATGTATTTTTTAAGAAGACCTTAAAAAGAGGGAAATCCTTCTTCCCCTAGTGGGGGGCGTAGAGAGAGATCTCTGGGACCCTTGGCTGACAGGGCTTCCTGCTTTCGGTTGGTGAAAGAGAAGGCGTTGAGGTCAAGGGTCCCCTCTGTCCCTCATGCTCCCACTGCACAGATGTCAGCACTGAGGAGGCCAGGGGCGCAGGAGGATGCCGGCCCTAGAATCTTCCAGCAGCCAGGCTGCCAGCCGGATCCAGTTTCCTCCCAGCCCCACCCTGCAGTCAGTTCCTGACAGGTTTCTCAGCCGTTTTGCAATCACCACCCAGGTCTGCATCTTAAAGAAGGCGGCAGGCCATCAGGCTGTCTGGAAAAGACAACCCACACCATTCTTACCACGGACCACCTTTCCCACTACGTTCTAGGAGAGCCAGGAGCTCTGGGCCAGTGGCCGGAGCCTGGGGACACTCTGTCTTCCCTCTGTGAGCATGGAGAGGCTTGTTGGTCCCAGGGGTGGTGGGTGGGACAGTCATTGCCTCCGTTTGCTTCCTCTTGGGACTGCATCTAGGCTCAGAACAAGGGGGACGATGAAAAGCCTCTTGAAAGATCTGTGATGAAAGAAGAAGCCCCAGGAAAGAAATGGAACCAGGGAAGAGTCCAAGTTGTTTTGCCTTTTTTCCATAGTACCAACTAGGGGGTGTGGGATAGGGAGCGATTACCCCCACTCTGTGTCATCTCCATTTCAGCCCCCCATCCCCCCCACCCCCCC
>PITA01015150.1:0-12139 GCA_004023965.1 Spilogale gracilis | reverse complement strand
CCTGTGAGGTACACTGGGTGTTTCCAGAAATTACATCACAAAAAATCATGCAATTAAAGTGTAAGGGAAAAAAAAACATAGCTGTTGCTTCATTTTGTATTTTAATTAGCGACTTATTGTAAACGTAGACTTTTAAAATGGAGGCGCCTAAGCAAAGCCAGTAAACAAGTTTTTCTAATGAATTAATTTCGCCTCTTCCCTCCTCCTCCCCACCGGCCCAACTGTCATCTTCCAGAACTTCTTGGCCCTCTTTTTATCTATTCCACTTCTTAATCCTTGCCCAACACATACTAGAAAAATGTCCTAAAATAAAATTAGGAGCCCCGGCTTGTACCATCACAGAAGAAGCCTTGATGGTGAACATCTTGGCTGACGGCCCAGTGTGCCACACCCATCGCCCCGTCCCCAGCCCTGCACACCCCCTCTCTGCCAGGCCCCAGAGATCCCTCTGCTCCTATCAGTGCCCTGTGCTCAGGAAGGGAGAGAGAAGCAGCTCAGTGCAGTGCTGACTGCTCAGGACATGGGGAGAGGGTGGGCACATGGAAAATCTGTAGCAGGTTCAAGGGTAGACCACCTGGACAGCAAGGGAAACCCAAGCCATGTCCACATTGCCCAGAGGAAGAAGAAAGGGCCTGGGGGAGGGAAAGAAGAGGAAGACTGTAGCTAGGGAAAGAGAAGCTGAAATTGGAAGTGTCTGTCTAGGTCACATGGCAGCTGAGAGAAAGGACACATCCATGAGTCCCAGGCACCCCCAAAGGGTGGATCTAGGCTGCCACCACTGGTGATGTCTCCGAAGGTTGCTGTAGAGTCTTGCTGCTCCCTTCCTAGAAAGTTCCCAGCCTGGGTGGTGGTGGTGGATGGGGAGAGTAAGTTAATCTGCGCCTTTAGCCTAGTTTCTGAAAGAAAAGGCTGAGCATGGGGACAGAGTTCGCAGGAAAGGGAGACAAGCCCCGGATGTTCCAGAGAAGGGAAGATCCCTGGAAGCTGCCTCTGCCCCAGATCAGAAAGTGAATGCCACCCGGGGCTTAAACGTCCCTGTTCACTGGGGAGTCTCGGAGCCCTCCTCTCATTCCTCGTTCCTCCCAGAGGCTAGGCCAGCTAACTAGGGCCGACAGGAACACACCGTCTCCCTCGTCCTGTGACTCCAAAACCAGCTTTGAGACACCATGGAGGAACAGGTTTGCCTTGCGGACTCTGTCCTGAAGCAAGCCAGGCTACTGAGCATCATGAGCAGAACTCCACGCTGGCCCTTTTTATTTTGAGTGGGAAGAATCCTAACAATGTCTTCAAGAGAGGCTGTTGTTCACCTGCTCATTCCCACCTCAGACCATCCTCAAGCTGGGGTCCCCCTTGCTTCTGAGACTAAGCCCACTCTGGGGTCCCCTCCCCTAGATTACAGCAGGTGGCCTCAAGGCAAAAGTGGCGGGGAAGGGGACCATCAAGAAGGCTCTAGAACACCTGGCAGCAGAATCCTGCCCCCACCCCCCCAACTCACTAAGATTCCCAAAGAAAGGAAGGAGGAAAGGAAGGAAGAACCAGAGAGGAAGGGGCTGGACCGCCATGTCATCGAGCACCGGGGGGGAAGCCAGACCCAGCCTCGCGACAGATCCTGCTCTGTTCAGCTTCAATCGGAAAGGAAAGCTCCCATCAAACATGGGCTGGGCAGGGATGTGGGCACTGAGATTAGGAATTTGGAAAACCATCTGAGGAACCTGGCCCTGGGAAGACAGCAACAGGATTTAATACCTTATCCCTGCTGTCTGGTAAACACCCTGAACCATCCCCACACTCCGTTAGGCAGCCTCGGATCCTCAGGTGTGCCGGCGACGGGCAGGTAGAGACAGAGGAGGGCAGAGACAGGAAGGGAGGGAGTGTGGGCCTGGGGGGAGGGGGGCCGGGGAGGAGCTGGCCTGGGAGGTAGGATGGGTGGCAGCCAAGCCAGACAGTCAATGAAACAGCTGACAGGTGCAGGGAAGGGGGGCAGGGAGAAGAGAAAGGTGAGCCGGGGGTTTGGAATACTTGGGGATGCCAGTGTCACACCCCAGGGGGCTGAGTGAGATGACAGGAAGGGTCACAGGCTTGTGGGCCAAAGACCTAAAAGTTCTGGCCACCTTTTCTCCCGATTAAAAGGGTATCTGGGGAGGTGCTTTGGACCAGGCCACAGGCTCCCCCAAACCAAACAGGACAAAGCAGAAGATAGGGAGCTAACCTCCGGGGCTTACCATGGCCACCTATGAGGGCGACCCGCGGTGTCCTCTAGGGTCACCCTCTCTCCAACGCACGTGCGTAGACCTCATGCTGAAAGCCAATCAAAGTGGGGCTTGCTTCTATTCCAGGCTGGGACTGACATGGGAAAACCAGTGTTGAGAGGAAGCAGGGAGGACAGGGGGCAGCCCTCAAGCTACGCAGAGGGGTGGCCTGGGGGCCATTAAGAGCAGAGGAGCAGAAAAGAGGTGCCCAGGGTCCTGGCTGTTCCTCGGGATGGCCGGGGACAAACCCCCTTGGCTAGGATCCTGGCACAAAGGGCCAGCCTGAGAGGGGGCTCTGGGAGCCACCTCCACTGCTAAGTCCAATCGGGCCATGCCACTAATCCACTTTTCCCATTTCGGTCTGCTCCTTGATGTACTCACAGTTTGGGATTGAAATCCACCTGGTCCCCCTGCCTGATGCACTCTCTAAATCCTTGGGGACACAGCTGTGTACCTCCCTGCTCTCCGAGAATCGGAAACTATTTCAAAAGCGAAAAGTCGCACCCCTTTTCAATGTCCTCATCTCTGGTTTCTCTCAGCAACCCTCTCAAAGCTGTCCTCACCTTGGCTGCCTCGGCCAGCTCAGGTCCTCCCCCTCTCCGTCCCCTCGGCCACCGGAGCCACCTGGATACCCAGCAGGGAAACAAAGAGGTTCCTGGCCTGTTACAGGGCTGGGCCTGGAGTCCCTTGTCTCCTGCACGAACCCCACGATCCCAAGAAATGCCATCTATGGACCCTGGATTCAAAAGGAAGATGAGAGGCCCAGATGTAGAACTTTCCTGCCCTAACCGTACCATGTGGGGTGCTGGCTTTGCTGCTGGACACCTGACCCTTGGTGATATCCCTGCACCCCAATGTGCTCCAAACGTGACCCCGTAGGCCCGACTATAGCTTGTGCCCACCCTCCTCTGCTCTGGTGCCAAACCCACAGAGTACTGACACCCACAGCTCACACCGTCTGCACTCAAAGGAATCTTCGATTGCCTTCTGCCACCATTCTCCTCCAGTTTCTCAGCTCTGGTCTTGCCAGTATCAATACTCTGAATCTTTGCATTAAACACACACACACACACACACACACACACACACACACACACACACACACACTCTCCACACATCACACTCCCAAACAAGGGAGAGAAAACACACAACACACTGACAAAAAAAACCCAGGACCTAGGGTTGGGGCTGGAAACCGGTGTCACCAGCTCACTGTTTCCCCCACATCAGGCAGGCAGCCAGAGAACCCTGGGCAACACATGTCACAGACCTCGCCAGACATTGGTACACTTGTTCGGGTCCCTACCCTTTGGAAGCTGGTCCCCCAGTGCAGCGCTTCAGGCCACTGCTGCTGATAATTTCTCAGAGATAAACAAACCGGTTTGGATGAAACAAGAACCAACCTGAAGTCTTCACCCAAAACTCAAAATGAAACTCTCCAATATCCTATTTCCTTCCCTTCTCCACTTTCCTATGCCATCATCAGTCTCCCTAAAACTCAGATAACTGGATTTTTTTTTTTTAATTCACTTCTCGGGCACCTGGGTGGCTCAGGGGGTTAAAGCCTCTTCCTTCAGCTCAGGTCATGATCTCAGGGTCCTGGGATGGAGGCCCCGCATCGGGCTCTCTGCTCGGCGGGGAGCCTGCTTCCTCCTCTCTCTCTGCCTGCCCTCTCTGCCTACTTGTGATCTCTCCCTCTGTCAAATAAATAAATAAAATCTTTAAAAAAAAATTTCACTTCTCTAGCCTTTATGTTCATGAATTAAAATGGCCCTACTTGGGGCCACTGGGACCAGCCTGATGGAATGCAGGCTTTTACTGAAAAATGTTTTGCTTCCTGTCTCTTAGGTATGTACAGGTCAGATGGAACATGGGGAACATGCCTTGGAACATGGACTGATGGCCTGCTTGAGTCCTTTTCCTCAGCTCCTTTTAGGCTCAGGGTCTTTTCTCCACACTCCTCTGACTCCCCTCAATTTTCAGCCCCTTTAAAAAAAAAAAAAAGGACCGGACATCTGGTCTACCCCTCCTTTCTAGGAGCAGAGGAAAGAGTTGCTCAGCTCCCTTTGAGGAGTCACCTGGTTAATTGAGGCTCAATGTCAAGAGAGGAAGGAGGCCAAAGGGCAGAGAGGAAAGACACAGCTTTGAGATCTGTGGCCATGTGTGTCTCCCTGCAGGCTCGGGGGGTGACATGCTTGCCTATCCCCAGAGTCATTCGGGCCGGACCCGCCCTCACCCACCTGCCCATCCCACCCAATAAGACCTCTGTGCCCCTCTAGCCTCTCTGTGGAACACTCTCTGCTTTCTACTCTGAGCTGCTCCAGAACCCCTGCCAGGGCTCCCGCCTCCCAAGTCCCCATCAGTGGGGTCTGCTCGGTCCCTGTAGCTAATTTACACCCGTCAGGGTTTAAAATAGCAGAGGCATAAATGAAAAGTCCAATTTCTTCAAATTTGCATTGTAAAACCATCCTTCAACTTCCTTGAAATAAATTTTACTATTTTATTAGTGCAAACAAAATGGTAATAAAACACTAATACAGCGCCTTGTATCCAGGGGAAGAGCTAAAATTAACATAGAGCAAGCAGTGTTTGCTATTACATTCAATTACCTTTTTACTTGAGATTTACATTCTCATCCCCTTAATCTCCATAGTAGTGGCTTCAAAATCATTCCTCCCAGGCTCTGCCCTTCCGGAGCCCCCACAGCTGGAAGCCAGGCCTCCCGCCCAGATGGCGCTCACCCTGGGCATGGCGCCTACCCCTTTCACCACAGCTGCCTCTGGTCAGAGGGTACCACTTCTCTCCCCTGCTCATACTTTCCTCACGGCTCAGCCTCTCAGTGCTCGGGAAGTTCAGACCAGAGGACTCTAACACAAGGCACATTCAGACACGCGGTTATCAGTAAGCAGGTGCATGGGGCATGGGCTGGGGGGCATTGCTCCACAAGCCTGCAGAGGCTCTTCTTGGCATCGGAAAAGGGCAAGGAGCTCATCGGAGCCCTGAGGAAACTGGCGCCTCTCGTTTGACAGGTTGTGGGAGAGGGTTTGTTGCATGGCACGGCTGGGGACTGGATTGTGGCAGGAAGCTCAGCTGTCCTGACGTGGGACAGGACAAGGAACCCCTGGGGCCGGCTCTTACTCTTACACAGACCACAAAGCTGAGGGCTTGGGATGACGACTCCCAGGTGACAGAGACGGGGCTAGCACTCCCCTTGTCCTGGCTCACCCTCCAGTGCTCTTCCCTCCACGGAGACAGACCCTGAGACCAGACCAGTCACTCCAACCACAGCCACAAAGCATCTGATGCTCCAAAAGGGTCCCTTTGTTTCCCAGAAGAGGTAGAAAGCAGAATTCCTTGTCTGGGACCAGCCAGCCTTGCCCCGAGCCACTGGCACAGATGACCATGTTTCCAAGGGACCCCAAACTCTGTCCTGGTTCCAGATCTGTCACTGACTAGCTGTGTGATCGTGGACAGGGTGCCTCTTCTCTCTGGGGCTCAGTTTCTTCATCTGTGAAACAGACACAGTAACGTCTGTACTGCCTTCTCACATGATCACTGTGATGGAAAGATCGAGAAGGCCCATTAAAGTTCACAAAGCCTCAGAAGCTCAACAGCAAATCGATTCCCAAGATGGCCTGGACAAGGAGGGACAGGGGAGGCAGGACAGGGAGCCCCAACACGGCCTTTGACATAGAAGCCTGAGCTCCAGGCCAGGCCACCGCAGACCTCTGTGTCTTTGCCTCTAACCCAGAAGACTCCTTTCTCTTTAGTCAAACCACTGCCAAAGATCCTGGATTATGCTTACGGAATCCTTTGAATTAATCTTGAAGAAAGAACCAATCCGCCCAGGGTCCAGGCCGTCTGACAGGTTCACTGGAAGAGGTTCAGGGCAGGGAGACAAGGTAATACAGGAAGAAAACAGATGTACGGCTGCCCACCCCCAAGCTCTGCTCAGCCCAGCTGTTCCACTAGGGAACAAAATGATCAAGGGGACACACAAGCACATGCACACAAAGTCACATACACAATCACATAACCACACACACAATCACTCATACCCTATTACACACACAATCTCACATACGCAATCACCCGTGCCCCTTCCCATTCCCCACTCTACCCTCCCAAGGTCTTTCTTCCTGAATCTCACTCTTAAAACATCTTCCAATGGACACTTGGAGGAACATTCTGGTCCAAGCTGGTCAAAGCCAAACTCATCCTTATTCCCAATTCACACGGAATTCCGAGTCCCACTTGCACAGAACTACTCCAGGAACACCAGGAAGTAGGAATCTTACTTAAAACCAACCAGCAGTGGGGCATGATTGGCCAGAACAGCCAAGTGAAACATCAACGTTCACGAGAGCCCAACCTGGCTGTCCTTGCTCCAGCCCTTTCTGCGTAGGCCCCTCTATTCCTACCCTCATGATGCTCTGGCCCAGAGATGAGATTCACGACGTAGCTTTCTTACTTAACAAACAAAAGGCAAAACCCAAGGCAAGAAACAACCCCATGCACAATACACGAGGAGCTTTATTTGGTTCAAACCAGTCCTCTGCATTTTTTCCACCTTCTTTTTTTCTCCCCACGGGGGAAACAAAAGAAAGTTTGTTGGTGAGGTTCAAACGTTTCTTGGGCCTTGTCCGAGTTCTACCTTGTTTTTCTTTTCCTTTCTGTCTGCCCCCCACCCCCACCCCGCCTTCCCTGCCTCCCCACCTTGAATAAATAAAGCACCCGAAGCTGGCACAGGCTGGAAAGTACAAACTATCTCATAATTTTATAATTTTTTTTAACACACTGGCCTAGAGTTTTGGGCAAAGGACAAAAGCTATTGTTGAACAGCATAACACGAAGGTCTGAGTCACCGATACGCCTCGGCTTCTGGAGATCTCATAGGTTTCTGTGGCTGCCACAGCCGGTGAGCTCAGCACCCTGCGGGGGCCGTGGGTGCAGGCGCCCTGCCGCCTGGCGCTGCCCGCCCCCCCCCCCTCCCCAGGCTCCCTCCTGGGCCGCCACGTTGGCTTTGTTGGTTTTTAATCATAGGGGGGAATTTAAAGAAAATGTTGTGAAATAAAAAACAAATCACCGTGGTCCCACTGCTCATGCTATAATTTTCATTTTGGAGGATTACCTTTCAAGCTTTGTCCATACGCATTTGTGATTTTTATATAGTTTCTATAGCGGCGTTCACTTGGCCTTCAGTGTTTTGTTTTTTTCACTCACGTAATAAACATTTTTCCATGTTTCGAAATCATCTTCAACATTATTACTTGTATGGGTGACACAGTATTTCTTCCGCCCTGTTATTCTTGGGCTGACGCTAGGAAGTCAGAGGGGGAGAAGGGGGCCTGAGGGAGACCTTTCTATGAATTGAACCATTTAGCTGCACACTTCTGGTTGAGGTGGGGGCTTTGCCGGAAGGATCTGGATCACCCCGGCCTTGGAGTGTAAACCTGGAAGACAGGCAGAGGCTCTATCAAAACCCTCCCCATCCTATACGGGGCCACACACGCCTCTGCCCTCCTGCCCAGAGAGACACTGGTTTCAGCAATGGCCTTCATCCTCACGCTGACCTTCACCCCCACGAGCCATACTTCCTCTTTATAAAGCGCCCTGGCAGCAAAAGGCCCATGACAACACTGCTCTCCATTTTTATATCTGAATATCTCAAAGCACTTAGCAAAGACTTTCATTTTCTCATTACCCCAAGGAGAGGAGGTCATTCGGGAAAATGGTACAAATATTCCCATTTGTCAAAAGCAAGAAGGAAGTGAGTTAAAAGGAAAATTCTACCACTTAACTGCGCCCGACCAGCCCAGGAGAAAACGCAAGGGTCTTCTTGGCCTCCGCATTCACCCAGTTTGCTTTTTTCCGATGCACCTTCAGGACCCTCATTAAGGAAAAGATGGCTCAAGGCCAAAACCAGGTTTCCATTTTGCTGAGAATCAATCACTCCCCGGTGGCCCCAGCTCAGGAGACCCTCTCACTGCTCAACTAAAACCATATTCTCTTATGATTATAATTATGTAAAATGTATTTTAAGTAAATATATACAGTCACCAAAGGGGAAAAAAAAGACATCAAATACTCTAAAGGAGGTGATATCACAATAAATTATGGGTGAACGTTTTCCCTTTATTTATTCTCAAAAACTATTTAAAATATGGTTATGTTCTCCCAGCGCATGGAGAAAAGCAATACCTCGGAGTCATACCTCAGCCTGTGTTCAAAGGCTGACTCTCCTTTAGCCAGCTGGGTGAACTCAGGCAAGTTACTTAGCCTCTCTGAGCCTTATGTCTAGACTGGTACAACGGGAGTCGAGCCACTACCTACACTGTGTCCCTCAGTCTCACAGAAAGTCACGGTCCAGCATCTGACACCTGGTTGGAGCTCAGAAAATGTCTATTTCCTTCCCCTTTTAATAAACTGAAAAAGTAAAATCACCTCTGCTTGCTTGCTGCCCCTTGGGGACAAAAGCAAGAGGCTTCACCCGCATCCTTTCTACCTTCCTCCCGCATCCTTCATCCCTTCTCCTGGCTCCAGTCACTCCCCCAGCAAGCCCCCAACACACAACCCTCAGCCTGCTGTTCCCGGCTCTCCTGAGATCTTCCTGGTACTCACCTGGAGGGCTTGGGGAGGGGGGGTATGTGTGTGTCTCTGGGACAACATCACAAACCCTGTTCTGACCTCCTCCACCAGGTCAGGCCCAGGTGAGCCCTTCCAGGGAGCAAACAGACCTCGTGCAAGGTCTTCCTCCGTGGACACGCTGGGCGATCCCCAGGTCTGTGCCTTCCTGGCAGCTGCCGTCCAGGATCAGGTGCCAGGCTGCAAAGGCCTCCTGCTCCTGGGGGAGGGCAAGGGCCACATTCCTGACCGTGGAGGGGAGCAGAAGAAGCAAGATGGCGCCAGTGTCTGGGAGCCAACCTCTCCCTGGGCCAAGGGAGGCCGGCCCAGAGGCTGCCACTTTGGGGGCCCATGAACCCAGCCCCAAGCATGGCAAGCCTTCTCCCTGCTCCCCTCCAGTACTGGGGTGATACGTGCACGTTCTTCTTATTCACTCTGCTGCCACAGCCTTTGGACCGGGGTGCCAAGGCTCCAGTGCCAAGGGGCATCCTGGAACCTGAACACAGGGACAGGCCTGAGCCCTCCACCTTCCTGCCTTCCTGATAACAGACAGGCAGCGAGGAGTCGCAGCAGTAATGGTCGCAATCATGGCTACCCCTAGTTCCCACGCGCCAGGCCTCACACCAAGGGCCTTCCCAGCATTATTTCATTTAATCCCGACAGCGACCCAACATGCTGGAGGCACTATGATCTCTCTCCTTTTGCAAGGAAGGAAACTGAGCCTCACAAGGGCTAGGGAAGTGCCTAAAGTCATACAGTACTAATAAAGGAGGAAGTAGGAATGCTACCGGGTGCACTCAGTGATCCTCCGGTGCCTCGGCCTGGGGGCTGTTCTCCCAGGAGGGCTGCTAGGGCCTCCACGGGACCTTTCCCAGAAAGGGACCCCCTGAGAAGCATCCGCAGCCACTGGGAGACCCATGACCCCCATACAAGCAGGCTGTGATCCTGGCAAAATGAGTGCTTCTCCTTGCCTCTTGCCCCTGAGGACGATGAGGCACTCCACACCTCCACTGAGGTGACTGGAAGAAGGGTGGCAACATTTCCCTTCCTGGCTCTCCTGCGCATGTTTAAGTGGGGAAGTCTAGGGACATGGGACCATTGCGAGGGCCAAGTACGAGTAAATGCCTATTGACCAGTTTACTAGTGTGGGCATGGTAGAGAGGGGAAATATGGTGGGGGCGGGTAGGGCCCATGGCAAACCCTCCAACCTGTGAGCTTTCTTTGCAAATCAGGCATGATACCAGCTCAAGAGGAAGCACCCTTTCTTTTCAAATTAAAATAGGTCTCTCATGGGAGGCTGGATGTGGGGACCCCCGGACAAGTCTCCCCCCTGGCCAGCAGCGGGTTCCGTGGAAGCTGGTGGAGCCTAGCAGGGAGGGGGCCCGGTGGGCCACCCGGGGCAGACAGTCTCCAATGGTGCTGAGCACAGCGCATCGCTTCATTCAGGAACCCAGAGTAAAGCGTACAGCTGGGTCTAGAGTTGATTCAGCCTTTAACTCATTCGGGATCGCTGGCAGAGCCACCGAGGCGATGGGGAGGGGGGTGAGGCCATCCCTGGGGAAGGGGGCAGGTTGGGGCAGAACCCCTGCTAATAATGTTGATATGGACAAAAAGAAACCGTCTTTTTTTTTTTTTTCCAAAACCCCTCTAAAAACCGGAGGAGCACTGGGAGTTTAGGGAGGGACGAGTGAGTGTGTGTCCTATGGGAGGGCAGGGGCAGGGGAGCTTGTTTTCTCCCCACTGCCAAATTCTCATTCACTGTCAGCTCCAATCCATTCAGAACTCACTGACTCAATTGCCTTTTCACGGGGAAAGGAGCCTGCACAATACAGGGGACTTTTCAGTTCCACATTAGCAGACAAGGCACTGGGTAATGTCCAGGAATAAACACACTCGTCCCTCCCCGAGGCCACCGCCCCCACCCCCAGCCCCAAACAATCCAGCCAGCCCCGCCTGGGTCACATCTGCTCTCCCCTATTTTAATACTTTGGGTGGTTGTTTTATTTATTTATTTTTTAATGTAGTTTGGCCAGAAGAGGAGAGTGTGTGTGTGTGTGCACATGGGCACAATTTTCTGTGTGCTGGGAAAAGCAGGGGCTCTCACAAGTAGAAAGGCTTGAAGAGTTAATTCTAGGGCAGTTCCAACTCTTCTTTTTGCCCAAAGAAAGAAGGGATGGGGAGAGATGGAAAGAGATCCAAATTAGGCTCCCAGAAGGTAGGGATTTTGGTGGGGGTGAGCGGGGAGGCTCCATTTAACCTAATTCTAGAAAGTGTTGATTATAGAGAAATTAGCATTTGGTCTGGGAATGTCCCTAAGAACTTGGCAGCCACAAGGCTCTTCAATAATCACATTAAAATAATATCAACAGTAATAATATAATTATTATAAAAACCATGTTTTTTTTTAATGTATTATTTTCCAAGTGTTTACGATGAGCCCAGCACTCTACTAAGTGCTCACACAACGACCCCAAAGACCCACTGAGCAGATATAGCTTCCTATTAGCCCACGCGCCCACAATCAGACAGGTACGACCCTGCCCCAAGTCAAAAGACAGCAAGTGAGAAAAGGATTTAAATCCTGTTCTGCCAACCAAAGACCCGCCATCTCACCCTGCTGCACCCCCCCTTCCTGCCCCAGCCCCTCAGGGAGAGAGGAAACCTGCAGGGGATTCTAAGAGGAGCAGGACCCAATGCCACAAAGGCCTTGGCTGGGAGCCCAGCCCCTGCCTCCATCACTGTCCCCTGGGGGTTCCCGCATCCCTTTAGCCCAGGCTCCTGGAGGGAAGAACCGCCCCTCTTATACCTCCCTTGTCCAACAGAACTTGACACGATGCTGGAAATGTTCTTTATCTGTGCTCCAACACAGGAGCCACTCATGGCTGTGCAGTATTTGAAATGTGGCTCGTTCGCCCAAGAACTGAATTTTTCACTTCAGTTTCTTTCAATTGCCACATGGGCTGGGGGCCACTGGACTGGAGGGTCCAGATCCAGAATCCCCTCAGCTGCCCCTTTCCATCCCAGCCAAGAGTGATGTTGGAAATAAAAGCATCAAAAGACAGAAGAAGTGTGGCTCGCTCGCAAGCACCCCACCAAGCCTCTCCACCATCCTGGTAGAGCGCTCCAAAACTCACGGGTCTGCCTCCAGCTTATCTCTCTCCTTCCCTCCCTCCCTTGCTCCCATCTTCCTTTTTCCTTTTATTCTCTTCTTTCTTTTCTTTCCCTTCCTTTCCTTCCACCCATCCTCCCTCCCTCCCTCTTTCCTC
>PITA01015149.1:0-51116 GCA_004023965.1 Spilogale gracilis | reverse complement strand
TTTTTTTTTTTTTTTAAGATTTTATTTATTTGACAGAGAGAAACACAGCCAGAGGGAGAACACAAGCAGGGGGAGTGAGAGAGGGAGAAGCAGGCTTCCCGCTGAGCAGGGAGCCTGATGTGGGGCTCGATCCCGGGTCTCCGGGATCATGACCTGAGCCGAAGGCAGTTGCTTAACCAACTGAGCCACCCAGGCGCCCCTATTTTTATTTTCTAAAACAGTAACAGCATAATAATCTTTACAATATCATTCAGTGCAGCACAATCCAACCACGCCTCTCCACTCCTTCACTCCCACTTCTACCTGGCTTGATCTTTGCATTCTCCAACAACATGATTCTATTCTTTTTTTAATTTTCAGTGAATGACTTTCCGCTCAAGGCTGCATCCCAACCAACTATTATCTTCACTTGCAGAACATGAAGCCATTTCCTACCCAAGTGAGACCAAGGAAGTCAGAATGAACCCACACTGCCATCCTTTGCCTACCTTAATCTAGCTAAACACATTTTCATGCTTCTTTGCATGCCCGGTGCTTTTGAAATTATATGTCAGATGTCTAAAAACTAAAATGTGTTTGGGGCACCGAAAATTTCTAATCTGTCATGCCACCACTGTGACTATCAAAAGCCTTGCAGGTTTCTCTTCTCCCCAGTAGAGCTGCTCTGCAAAAGGCAAGCACAACCCTCAGTCCACAGCCAGAGTTGGCAGCTGGCCCTGGGGAGGAAAAACGGCTTGTGATCCTCGGCTCACCTTGGAGGGCCCGCCTGGAATTTTAATCCATCTAGTCCTCATACTTCTATAGTTCTCCACTCTGTCCACAATGTTTTTAAAAATGTATTTTCTAGGGGCATCTCGGTGGCTCAGTTCAAGATCCTAGGGTTCTGGGTGGGGAGCCTGTGAGCGGAGATTATATATATATGTATACATATACACATATATATGTTCGCCCCCGCCCCCTAGAGTTTTAAAAGTCGTTGCAGTTGGTCTGGAGCTACTGCACCCTACTGTCTTCCAGCTGGAGATAAGGCTCATTTTCATGGCTTCAACCGGAGCTCTACGCTCCCAAATTTCCCAACGACACTGCAGTCATATCCACCAGCTGCCTACTATAGGGTTCTCCTCTCTCATGAAAGTCTCCCAAAGAGACTTTTATTCTCTCAATTGCCTTATCTGATGTATCATGGCCATTTTTGACCCATTTTTCTCTTTCATTCCCCCACTTCAGTCTTTGATGAGCTTTTTTTTTTTTTTTTTTTTTTTAAGATTTTATTTATTTAACAGAGAGAAACACAGCCAGAGAGGGAACACAAGCACGGGGAGTGAGAGAGGGAGAAGCAGGCTTCCTGCCCAGCAGGGAGCACGATGTGGGACTCGATCCCAGGTCTCCAGGATCATGACCTGAGCTGAAGGCAGTTGCTTAACCAACTGAGCCACCCAGGCGTCCCTTTGATGAGCTTTTTAAAGAAAACTGTCAATTAGGAAAACAAAAGGGAACACCTTGTAAAAAAAAAAAAGGAAGAGGTTTGGGGTGCTGGGGTGGCTCAGATGGTTAGGCATCTGCCTTGGGCTCAGGTCATGATCCCAGGGTCCTAGGATCCAGCCCTGTGTTGGGGGGGGGGGGTCCATGCTCAGCAGGGAACCTACTTCTCCCTCTCCCACCTGTTCCTGCTCTCTCACTACCTCTCTCTCTTGCTTTCTCTCAAATACATAAATACCTTTAAAAAGTAAAAATAAAAAAGGAGGGAGTTTAATTTGATTTATGGTGTTTACAAAGAAGAAACTGATGTACAGAGAGGTGATGTGATTGACACAGTGTTAGTTTATGTTGGAGCAAATGCAAGAATCTGGGTCTACACCATTGCTCTCTCCACACTATATCTTACTGCCTCCTCTCTAAATAACGCACTGACACATTATGGATTTTCTCTAGGACAACACTCATCTCCAATATTATGTCCTGCTATCTCCCTGAATCACTGAACTATCCTGGATATTCCCCTTTGCTCATGAAGTTTACATTTTTAGCACATTGAAGTGGAACAAAAATTATTTGTCCGAGTATGTCCTAATTTTTTGTCCTGGAAATACTGTAATTATCTAACTATGTTCCATACAGTTGCAAAGAATGGAAAGATGGTCAGAATAAGAAAGGCCTATGAGCAGTCATTGTTCATTCATTATCTCATTTAATCTTCACAATTCCCTGTGGGTCCAGAAGGTTCTAATAATTATTTTCCCAATGACAAGAAATTGAGGCTTAGTTTTCCCAGGTAACATGTCTTAGTGACTTACATTATTACACCATTCTCAAAAACCTTTAGTGGATCTTCATTTCTTTTCTCATCAAAATGATGTCCTATCTGACTTCCAATTTCTTCACAATTCATCTTATTCATATTAGATTTGCCTCTCCAACTTTATTTCACAGAATCTAGATCATTTTCTATGCTGGCCCTAATCCACGGTCAAGCCAACCTAGCACTGGATGCCAACAGCAATATTGCTAAGAGCTGTCCTACCTGACCTTGTCCTTTTTTTTTGAGCAGGAGTTTTTGGCTTTGATAGCGGCAAATTTATCAAAATAGCTTATATATCATGCTAATACCACCTCTTGGAAGTTATTGGAGTTCCACATATTTATCATTTCACAGGCGAACAGGTAACTCTTTTGATTTATCTTAGCTATGCTCTTATTTTAAATCCCCATGTTCATTTCATGGTCCACAAGCTCAGGGACACCACTTACAGACTGCCATATTAACTGTGCTCCCTAAAGTTGTGCAACACATCCCCTAACTTGGGGATCTGTTGTACAAACCTGGGGCCACTTTAACACAGTCTTTCCTTAGTTTATTAGCCTTCATTTTTCCAAAATGAAATGTCAGAATACCCCCACATCATTTTCCTCCTTTTACGTGTCCTCCCTACTTCTGATTTCATTATAGCATTCTTATGATTCAGAAACTCCAATGTATGAGGGCTCGGAGAGAATGCACTATAGTTTTCAATATAAGAGAGGGCTATTAGGGGCATCTGGGTGGCTCAGTTGGTTAAGCGACTGCCTTCGGCTCAGGTCATGATCCCATAGACCCGGGCTCGAGCTCCACATCAGGCTCCCTGCTGGGCGGGAAGCCTGCTTCTCCCTCTCTCACTCCCCCTGCTTGTGTTCCTTCTCTGGCTGTGTTTCTCTCTGTCAAATAAATAAATAAAATATTAAAAAAAAGAAAAGAGGGGGCTATTGGAGCCCCTGCATGGCTCTGTCGGTTAAGTGTTTGCCTTTGGCTCAGGTCATGATCCTGGGGTCCTAGGATTGAGCCCTGAGTTGAGTTCCCTGTTCAGTGGAGAGCCTGCTTCTTCCTCTGCTTCTGCTGCCCCCTCAGCATGTGATCTCTTTCTCTCACTCTATCTCAAATAAATAAATAAAATCTTTTTAAAAAAGAGAGGGCTATTTTTTCCCCGTTTCCCTTACCATTCCTGATGATGCTCAACATTGTATTTGTCTCTTGCAACACAAAGCGTCCTTCACAGTTAGGTGAGTTGTAACACCCATAGAGCAGAACAAACTCTAGTGAAGAAGCACTCTTGGCTATTAAACAGGAGACCAGGTTTCTGGTCCTAGGCCTGTCTTTGACTAATTATGTGATCCTGAGCAAGTAATTAATCTAATAAAACCTTACGCGTTAGGACTAGTGTTAAATACTGGGATACAGAAATAAATGGGTCATACACCCTCCCCTCACAGAGCTCATAGGCTAGAAGAGACTGACAGAAAAGTAAGAGATTAAAATAGGATCAGTGTTAAAAATGCTGCACTAGGTATAGGAAAACAGAATCTTCCAGATAAGACATTTAACACTGGCAGGTAGGACAATGTCATCAGAAAATACTTCCTGAAGAGTGATGATATTTAAACAGAGATTTGGGGAAGCCTGGTTTGTTCACTGCTGTATTCTCAGTCCCCAGAATAATGCCAGGTATACAGTAGGTACTTGATAAACATCTATTTACTGATACGAGCAAGGAGGGATTCAGAAAGTATAGCAAATTCAGGCAACTGGGAGTGATTATGGCGGATTAGGGTGGGCAGAGATGGAGCAGTTAGACCTTAGCCGGGAACTACAGCCCAGGCCCAGAATACAGAAGGCCTGGTATGCTGTGCAAAGGCTTGAGAACTTTATCTTGAAGGCAATAGGGAGCCACTGGAGGACTTAAGCACTAGCGTCACACAATCAGATTTGATAGGCCAGTTATCAATTTACCTCCAGCTCCAAAGGTACCCTGCATTGCTTCCTTGGCAAATATGGAATTAGGTTCTTTAAATGCTTCTTTGTCAGCTGGCATGTTAGACTTTGCCGGTAGAGATGCTGGAGGAGGAAAGGGTTTCTCTTGTGGGAGCCACATGGTCCACTCTTTGGGCATCAGGAGCACACAGTTTCTGCATTCAGTAGCACACAGCTTCCCCAGCCTGTGGGTCCTGCAGTATGGGACCTCTTGCATGTTGACTGCTACCGTGCATGGCCACCAGCAGTGCCCAATGACCCCCAGCTTCCCCTGGCCCCTCTCTTGGGAAGCTGTGGGAGCAGAGTGCTGCCACTAAGTTTGGGCAGAGAGCAACAACTCCCCGTGGTCATGCTCTTTCCATAAACAGATTCTTATGAAGTGTTCATTTCATAAATGGCCAAAAAATGGATTTTTGTCTGCTTGGTACCTCAAGAACTCTGACCACACACCCTCTTTGACAAGGTCTTGGGAGGTCAGCTCCTTCTTGGGTGATCTGCCTCGAGGGTAGTGGTGGCTCCTTATATTAGTGATTCCTATACACTTTAGATCTTACTAGCTACTCTTTCATCACTCCAGTCCCGCTATAGTTAAAAATTCTTTACGTTGAACTTTCTTTGTTAAACTTGTCTATGATTTCTCTCTCTTGGACTGTGGAACACACTCTGATCCATCAACAGCTCCATAGATGGGCTAAGGGGAGTGGACTGAAACTTCAGGCAGGGAGCCTGGTTAAAAGACTATGGCGGCACTTTCGGCAACAAATCTTAAGAGCGTCATTGCCTTTTAGGAGTTGCAGTGGGGAGGGACAAAAGAGACAGGACCAGAGGACTTGGTAACCCCTGTGGGAAGAAGAGGAGGAGTGTAGGTGACGCCCCACTGTTCAGGCTTGGATGGCTGGGTAGATGGTGACACTGTGGTGCACATGGAAAACCCCACAGTGTCACCATTCTCAGGTCCGATTCTCCTCCCATGACCCTTACTCTCAGGAGTTCCATGTACTTTTGAGCCACAGAGAGTTAGAATCATAGATTCCTTAGGTTGAAGAGGCACCAAAGCCCAACTTTTCTTTGAGCAACATAGACCATTTGTTTATATCAGATAAAAGAAGTGAGGAAAGGTCCATTCTATCTTAATAGTCCATGATTCTAATGTTTTAGAAAAATGCTTTTCTACTCTTAAAGCTCTTGGCAGGGTAGGCCTTCCTCATTTATTTATTCCAGGCCCCCACAACTCTTTAAAATTCAGCAGATTTCCTTTCTTTGTGAAGCCTACATACCTCCCAGTATGGAACGGCAGGTGACCAATACAGGTCTTATCAAATATGTAATATAGATTTGTTCCTGGAATGGTTTTGGTTTCATTGGTGTAGGCTAGACAGAGCTTCAGTTCTAATAACGAAAGGCTGCAGTTATGTGAATAAAAGCCTCCACCACCAAGACCTCAGAGGCAGTTGCTATGAACAGCTCTTGGAACCAAGGACCAGGCAATTGTGTATACTTGTTTGGGCTTGGAATAGATGATGGTGGGTTTTAGACACATGGCTATCCTTGCCTGGAATGAACCTCCCACTTTTTCCCTGTTCTTAGATCTCAGCTCAGCTTTCCCTCACTTCTCTGTCAGTTCCATTACACCTTCTCAGAGCACTACTTACCTACCTCTCCTTGGCAGCAGGTAGCTCAGCTCTAATTTTACAGTATTTGTATCATTCTTCGATTAACATCTGCCATTCCCGAAAGACTAAACTTAAGGGTAGGGACAGTCAGTTTCTGCTCACTACGGAATCCTCAACGCCTAGCCCGGAGCATAGTCAGTGGTCAGTAGGTATAGGGAACTAGTGATTGATAGCAGTTTTGAAACTGTTACTCACACCCAGTAATCCTCACGACAATCCCCCCACAGATATGAGCAAAAAAAAAAAAAAAAAAAAGTGGTTTGGCTAGTCTGGAGGGGGCTCTGATCCCAGATTCTGTTCTGGTTTCAAGTCACTGTCCTCTGTGTAAGAGATCAGAACAGTAGCTCTGGGAACAAAATATAGTTCGGGCAGAGAGCAACGATCGCCCACGATCACATTCTCTTAAAGATCACAGCGCTCTCCTGTTCTTCACCATCCAGATGACTCTTCCCTCAGACCCGCGCAACCCTGGGGGCGCGCAGGGCGCTGCCCTCCTTCCAGTTCCCCTCTAGGGTAGCTACCTGAGGCTCGCTCCCAAACGGGTTGTCTGATACGAGGCGACACCTCGCGTCTGGCCTCAGGCGGGAGGAGTGGGGACAGATCCAGTCCCACGCACCCTTGGCGGAGGGGAAAGCCGCAGAGCCTGGGCGGGGAAGACCGTAGGGGCTTCGGCCTCGAGGGACAGGGGGTGGGGCGGGACCAACCAGGCTTTGTTTGCGCTCGGCCTTCGCCTGGCAACCCGGACGCCCGCCGCGCTGCCTGGCAACCGCCGGGGTGGGGCCCCGGGCGCGACGTCACAGACCCTCCCTCCCGCCCCGCCGTTCCCCGCCGCGCCCCGCCCCGTCCCGTCTAGTCCCCGCCCCTCCCACCCCATCCCAACCCAGCACGCACTGGGTTGCGGAGGCTCGGACCCCCGGAGAGCTGTCGGGTGTCTGCTTGTGGTGGGGGGACCCGATGGCCTGGCAGTTTAAGGTTAGGGCTGCGGCCGTTAGGAAACCTGGGGGTTTACGATGGGGCTTTGGCAAAGTGGCAGTTTACAGGGGGCTTTGTATTTTAGAGAGCGGAAGTGGAGGAGCTTAAAACGATCTTTTGGCTTGTGGAGAGCGGGCAGGTGAAGAGGAGCCCTTGCGAATAATAGTAGCGAGCACTTGTGCTTTTGTGTGTGTGCCAAAAGGATTCCTAAGTGCGTGACTCTTGTTAACCCTTACAACCTCCCCATGAGGCAAGTACTAATACCCTCTCCGTTTTTACAGGTGAGGAAACGGCACAGAGCGGTCAAGTAACTTGCCCAAGGTCACAGCCCGTGGTAGAGTTAGGATTTGAACCACGTTGCGTGATTCCACATTCCTCACTCTTAATCACTATGATGCTAAGACGGGGGACAGAGGTAGCGTGGAATGCACAGAGCTCAAGATGCCTGAGACAACAGGGAAAGAAGGAAGATATTCACCAAGTAGCATGGCTTTAAAGTCTCACAGTGACTCTGGAGGTAGGTATTCACCTTCACTTTAGAAATAAGAAATAGGTTCTGGGCGCTTGGGTGGCTCAGTTCGTTGGATGTTCTACCCTTGGTCTCCTCTCAGGTCTTGATCTCAGGGTCCTGCCTTCAAGTCCTGTGTTGGGCTCCTCTCTGGGCATAGAGCCTACTTAAAAAAAAAATGGCTAGAAATGAGAAATAGGTTCAAAACTTTGAGCAACTTGCCTGTGGTTAACAGCTGGCAGTAGGGACAAATTTGATTCCAGGTCTTCTTCAAGATTTTTTTTTAATTTAAGCTCCCAAGGAGGCAAGAAAAGCCCCATCTTTCTCTGCTACACCTCTTGTCACTTAACACTCATTTTAAAAAGTGGCCCTTGCATCATCAAGTCTTTCAGTCCTTTTACACACTAGTGTGTGCTAGTCTAAATCATCGAGTTAGTTCATCCAGGGCCTTTAAAGTTTTCTCTAGTTGTGAGATGAAAGCCGTTGTCTCTCCTTAAAGTAATTTCAAGCATCAGTGAGTAAGCGTGGGGGCTGGGTGTTTGGTTTATGCACGAAGGAGGCTTTTCAGAACCTGCTGTCATCCATATGTAAAGGACTCAGTCTGTTGGCATTTGTCAAAGTTTTGCAGGTCCCCATTGTATACCTGGAGAGACCTGGCTGATCTGGGGATGGCCTCTTGCCCGTAGGTGATATGGGGATAAAAGGAACCTAACCCCTGGCCATCACTGATGTTCCTGAGCCTCCTATGGAGGGGCTGCCAGGCATTGGCACCTGCCTTAGGACTAAAGGGGGAGTCTGGAGGTTTGAGTGCTGCAGGGGTCTCTTCCAGGAGAAAAAGACCCCCAGTGAAGTCTGTTCTGTGTGCATAGGAGGGAAGAAGGTGTGCTTATTTCTTCCTGCTTTCATGTGGAGGACGTTACACAGAGAGGAATGAATAATAATGATCTCCATGTCAAAGAAGGGATGTTTCTGGTAAAGCAATGGCCAGCTGGAGATAGAGGATGAAAAATGGATTTTTGGTGTGGCAGGTTAAATGCCCGTGAAGGATTTTGTGATAGTGATCAAAGTGGTCTGATATCTGTCTGCAGAAGGTAGGTTGAGGGACAGAGCTGAGGTTTTCCTTGATCTATCAGTAATAAATGCAACAGATTATGGTGAAGAGAATATTACTTTATAAGAAATGATAACCACAGAATTCAGGGAAGTTGCTTTCTTCTGAGAGGCAGAGGGTGGGAGAGTGAGGAGTCCATAAATAGACGTGGTTAGTGGTGGTCCAGCTCTTGGTGTGGTTGGTGGTTTTTGTGGGTGTTCATTGTGCTTCAGAATTTATATGTTCTCTCTTAGATGATGTTTCAGCTATTATGTAAAATCTCTGTAAACTCACCAACTGGTCACACTATTTCTATTTTCTTAATTGAGAATTAATTGTACTACACATTTTCGTTATTTCATTTTCCCTTCATTCTCATCAATGTCCAGATACACTCTAATTTCTCCCATCATGTTTCCCTGCGGCTTTGCCCCACTTCTCTACTCACCTTTACTGCAAAGCTCATTTAAAGAGCTGTTTGCACTTACCGCCTCTAATTTCCCTTTTCAGTCTTTCTTGAACCTACCTGAGTTAGGCTTTCCTTCTCATCACTCCACTGAGGCTCTTCTTTTCAAGATCCCAAAATGACATGATGTTAAATCGAAGGTTATCTCTTAGCCTTAACTCAAATGTCAGCAACATTTGACACTGATGATCAGTCTCTGATCCTCGAAACCCTTTCCAGGACATCACATTCTCTTGGTTTTGCTCCTTTCTTTTGCTAGTTGCTGAGGACTCAGTGTTCATGCCCCCTACCCCAAATGTGTATGTTGAAGCCCTAACCCCCAGTGTCAAGATATTTGGCAATAGGACTTTTGGGAGGCAATTAGGTTTAGATGAGGTCATGAGAGTGGAGTCCCTATGATGGGCTTAGTATCCTTTTAAGAAGAGAGAGAGACCAGAGCTTGCTCTCTCCGACATGTGAGGATACAGCAAGATGGTGGCTCTCTGCAAACCTTGATAAGGTCCCTTCCAAGAACCACTCTGCCAGCACTTTGATCTTAAACTTTTGCCTCTAAAATTGTGAGAAATTAATGTCTGTTGTTTAAGCCCCCCAGTCTATGGTATTTTGTTATGGAAGTCTGATCTCTGACTCTGATTCAGTCTTCTCTCTGTGATACCTTAATGTCAGAGGGTTCCAGGATTTACCCTTGGACTTCTTTATCCACATATACTCCTTTTTTAAATATCATCTGGTCTTACGTTTTAAATACTAAATTTTTATTTCTAGCCCCAATTCTTCCCCACACTCCACACTATAAGATCCCACTGTCTACTTGATAGCATCGCTGAAGTCAGTAGGCTTCTCACACTTAACATGTCCCAAACTATACCCTTTAAAAAATATTTTATTTATGAGAGAGAGAGAGCAAGAGAGAGCACAGAGGGCGAAGCGGAGCAGGGAGCCGGTCGGTCGTGGGGCTCAATCCCAGGACCCTGCAGAGATCATGACCTTAGCCGAAGGCAGATGCTTAACCAACTGAGCCACGCAGGCGCCCTGCAGACTCCTGATATCCCTTTCCAAACCCTTCCTCTTCCAGCTCCTCCTCTGCTTTATTATCACTCCACACTGTATTTTTTAGAATTTTTCTTTTATTAACTGGTCTGTATTCTCTCACTGGGGCACATGGGTTTTTGTTTTATTCACTGTATGTTGCTGGGCCTCGGATAGCCTACCACAGGGTCACACATGTAATGAGCACTACAATATGTGTGTGCTGAATAACATTCTTTTTTCTTCCACCTTTCTTCCTTCTCCTTCCTGCTTCTAAGAGGCCCTCTAAGAGGCCCTCCTGAGATACGTCAGTGTCCATTCAGCTTTGCTAGCTCGGTATCTGAGGGGTTAAAGTTATATTTGGCCAAGGAAGGAACAGATCCACCAGGGGTGAGACTCCTGACCAGCCTTCGGGCCATGAGCATCTCAGCTGAGAAGGTACGTTCTAGCTGTCCTGGGTGGATTATGTTGTGGGTTTTCAGATCCCAAGCTGGCCATTTCACAGGAGGAAATGGGTTATGGCCTGATAGGGTCATGAGGAAGCTAGGGCTAGGGAACAGCAAGGCACACACCGCAGTCAGCTTGCCCAGGCTCTGCAGACTTTGGGGTGTGGTTGTCGGTCTCCTCACGGAGCCAGTCCACCCTGTGGACACAGTCTCTCTTCATACATACATTGGTTTTCTTTTGCTACGTAAGAGATTATCACAAACAGAGTAGCTGAAAACAACACAAAGGTATGATCTCAGTGTCCCCAGGGCAGGACCCTCTGCTAAGGGTCTCACCAGGCTAAAATACCAAGTGTTGGCTTGGGCTATGAGCTTGTGTGAGACTCGGGGCCCTTTTTCACACTCACTGATTGTAGGTAGAGTTCAGTTCCTTGTTGTTATAGGACTGAAGTCCTGTTTTCTTGTTTGCTGTTGGCCAAGAATCACTTTTAGCTCCAACAAGCCTTCCTCTGGTCCCAGCAAAGCAGTCCTTTAGTGACAGTTCACAACATGGCTGTTTGCTTCCTTTCAATTGGTTTTAAAGGCTCAGAGATCAGGTCAGGTGGGCCCAGGACAATACCCTTTTGGAGAAACCCAAAGTCAACTAATTAGGGACCTTAATTACATCTGAAAATTCCCCTTTGCCACATAATCTTAATCATGGGAGTGATATCTCATCACATCCACAAGTCCTCCCACATTCAAAGGAATGAAATACAAAGGGTGTACACCAGGGGGCTGAAATCTTGAAGGCCGTCTTAGAATTCTGCCTAGCATAGACTGCATCTTTGTGAGGGGGGGAAAAACACACGAAGGTCTGCCATCTTTCTTCAGAGAGAAGGCCAGAGACAGCTAAGCATGGCTAATCTTTGTGGATCTGGATCCTCAGGACTTCCTGCTATGTCTGTGTGTAACCTTTCCTTCAGGACTCTGGGGGAACATCACCTCCTATAACTGCTCACTTGTGAAAAACAAACTGTTTATTTCCCATAAGTGAAAATGTCTGCCTAATCAAAGTCTACTCTTTCAGGATTTGAGTGATTTAAAAAGATAGAGAGGACTGTTGTTAACTCTGTGGGAGCAGGGGGTGGAAAAGGCTCTCTTGTCTTGGCACTTGTGGCTTCCCTGGTGGCTTTGATTCTCCTCAGGACTTCTCCCACGTTAGAGAAAGGTGATCTCTTGTGGTAGGTACAGCTCTGGAGTGGATGGGCTGGGCTGGTGAGAGGGACACGCGATGGGCTGCCCGCCTTCCCCCACTGAAAGCTGCCTGGTTTGCCTGCCTCTGGCGCCTGCTATTTCCATCTTACATTATTCTAAATATGCACATCACCCTGTCCCCCGCCAAAAAAAAAAAAAAAAAAAAAAAAGAGAGAGAGAGAGAGAGAGAACTTTCAGTGGTTGGCATCTCCACCTTCCTCCCAGAGAACTTCTATCCATAGGAGGAAAGAAGGCTGTCTCTCTGTAGATGACTCAAATTCGCACCTCCAGACCCAGCCTCCCTTCTCAACTTAGTCCCTTATCTAAACACCCGGGCTTCCTTCAAACAAGTTAACAGAAGACATCATCCTTCCCCAAGGCCAGCCTCGCACATTCCTAGCTCTGCCAGCAGAGACATCCTCCTCCCCACTTTCCAATCTCCAAACTGAAGTCATCTTCCATTACCCGCTCTGCCCCTCATGCAGCCTGCCTGCTCCCGGGTCTGTGGCATTGGTCCTTTCCTTGTCAACGTCACTGAGTCACACTGAGTATAAGCCCTTAGTGTCTCCTGTCTGCACTGTTTCAACAGTTTTCTGCCTCTTGGGTCTCTTTCCTTTCCTCTCCTGGTAATTCTCATATTGGGGGCAATTTTACAACCTCCCCACCCTCCCAAGAAGACATTGGTCAATGTCTGAAGATACCTTCGGTTACCAAACCTGGGGTGGTGCTAGCATCTAGTGGGTAGAGGCCAGGGATACCACTGAACATCCTACAGTTCAGAGCAGTCCCCAAACAAACACTCATCCGGCCCAAAATGTCAGTAGCACTGAGATTGAGAAACCCTGCTTTGTGTCTATTCCTCCAAGTTTCCTGAACGTTACAGCCTAACTCTTCTCAAGAAGATGCGCTTTGTATACATTATTTCCTGCCAGAAAAAAAAAAAAATTCCTATTTCTCTATATGTCTGTCTTCCTCTGCCTCAGTTGCCTTCCCTCTTCATCTCTATGCCAAGAAATCTCCCCCTTCTCCTAAAGCTCGGAGCACGGTGCCCAGCTTGTGTGCTGGGTTGGTCCCTCTGGGTCCACTCTCTGCTCCCCTCTCTCCTTATCTGTGCCCCAGGACTGTGTCTCCTGCCTCCCTTGCCCTCTAGCTCCTTGGTAGATCTGGCCTGTGGGAGGTATCAGCAGGTGACTGCAGGTTGGGTCTTTACTTCCCAATCTCAGCCTGAGCTTCCTGTCCCTCTACAGCCTCAGTTCACGTAGAGCATCCCCTCTTCCATTGTACCACCCCTTGTGGGGCTCCAGTGACACCATCCTTGCCTTATGCCTTCAGGCCATCAGTGGCAATGACTTCCCACTCTTGCTAGTCCCTGAGTTCACCGCTGTGATGAGTTGGCTTATATCTACCCACACCTCAGTCAGTATTTCCTTAGTTAAACTCTGTCTAGTTAAATCCTTTGAGTGTGCCATCTGCTTCCTGCTGGATTCTCAGTGCCTCAGCAGTCACTTGAGGATTCGCCTTTCCCTTGGTGCCCACACACAACTTATAGCCGGGACTGCTCCCATGTCACTCAGGGTGTGCTCCTGATACTGCTGTGATCCATGTACATTTAGAAATTTCCCATGTTTCCCAAACACATCGCAAACTCCTGTGGGTGGAGGCTATTTTAATATATCCCGTACACCCTCTTGGCATAAAGCCATGCTCAATGAACATTTGCCAAGGAAAATCATGATAAAATATATTGAAAAATCACCTGCTTTCATAAGCAAAGTGTTCTGAATTTAAATCACCTACTTTCATACATAGGTATTTGGGGTGATTTGAATCAACTTTTATAGAACGTTTTAAAACCAACGGAGGCATGGGCTTTGAGACATGAGATTGGCGGCTCAGCTGCTTTGTGTCCTTACTTCCTGGTTCCTGATGCCATTCTGAGTATTTGTGGCTGCTGAATAAGGGACTTGGAGCAAAACAGGGGGTTTCTGTACTGGCTTCCTTCCTTGAAACCAAGATGCTCTCCCTTCAGAACTGAGTTATTCTATTGTTGGTCTGCAGGGAGTAAATGTTCTACTTGCTGCCTGAGCCTAAGACTTGGTGCTGTGTTCTGCCCAAACCTGTGCTTCGTAAGTTCCATTTTGTCCCACAATTCACTGTGAGTTTTTATTTAAATATTTAATGGTGCAGAGATTGGTGTAAGTGCCTCCCTAGGGAATCTTGGGAAAGTACAGGGATGTAATCAAATGGTTTTGCAAATTGTACTTATTTATTTATAACTCTAATTTGGAAAGAAGGACCAGAGTTATTAAAGAGGATATTCGCATTTCACAGACACCTTATCCTAAGGAATGAGGGGTAATCATTCTTAGGAAGAGGGGGAAATGCCAAGTCATTTCTTAGAGTTATTGCTTCTTATCCTTCCTGTGTTGTAATGGTTGTTTGTGGGGGCAATTAAAAAAGCTATTTCTTCTGCTGTCTGCCAGATATGTCTTCATCTGCCTAATTCTGCTGTGGGGTCTCAGTCTGACCTAATTGTTAGTTATTTTCATGTCAAAAATTTACACCCAATTTCTGTTGTTGTTGTTTGTACCAGAAAGATGAAGAATATGACTGGGGAGGAGTGGTAGGCATTCTGGTCTACAATCCACCTTGATTTCATGGAAAGGCTTGGAAAATATGAGGCTGATAGGGGCTGATCAGGGCCCCATTATGATTTTTGTGGGCCTTAAACACTTACTTTCATGGCAAAAATATGAAAGCTTATATTTTATGACTGTATTGACAGAGTGACAATTACATTATCTATTAGAACATTTTTGTAGACCTCTAAAAGTATTGTGGTCCCTAGGCACCATGGCTCTTACGCCTAATGAATGTTAGCCCTGTAAATGGACAATGGGAAAAGAAGGTAGCTTGATTCCCTTTTTTTTCAAGCTCTAAGGATACCTGGATTCCAGTCTGTTTTCAACAGTGCCTAAATTGGGAGATTTTGACCACAAATAAGGAGAATGAATGATCTTTTGATAGACTTGGGGCCTTTGGAGGAGTGGGAAGCTGTAGATCATGAAGCTCGGCCACCTCCCAGAAATGGGCTGCTTCTCTCTTCATCTTGTCCGAGGGTGATGTCACCTGTACAGGTTGTAGGTAGTATTGTAGTCTCTACTACGGGAGGCTCCAGGGTGACTGTTCCATTTCACAGATGGGGAGGCTAAGGCATGATAAGATGAGCCTGGGTGGCTTCTTCACTGCAGCTGATTCAGATTCTAATGCCTTCCTGCTTTCTTGGCAGCAGAAAGAGGAAACACTTAAAATATTTTTTTCTGACTATAAAAGTCATACTGGTTTATTATGAAATTTGGAAAATAAAAGAAATTGAGAGAAGATTTAAAAAAAAATCCCCAAACTCTTTTAACGGTACCTCCTAGAACCAAACACTGCCCACTGCCCCCTGAAGTTGTATAAATGGGTGAACTAAGCCCCAGTGGGACAGGCAGTGCTAGCCATTGCTGCCCATTCTGCCTAAAGTCACCTCCACTATAAAATGACTAGATTTTACTATAGGCCCCCAACACCCAAGGCTTATACATTACAATGCTAACTAAAGGAGATAAATTACAAAATTTACATATAATACGACCTTAGTGATAGAGAACCATGCATAAAAAATTGAGGAAGTCAATAGATCATTATGTCCACAGTGGTGCAAGCCCACTGAAGCTCCCCTATCCGGGAGGTACAGCTTTCTGGGGGGTGGTGGCTTTTCAGCACCACACAAACCCTCCCTCACAGACAGTTTCCCATAATTTCCTGTGCAATTTCCATGCAGCTTCCTATGCATAACCTGGCTGCTGTTTCTAGCCCTAGGAGAGTTCAGTAGGGGTGGCAATGCCTCCATGTGTCAACCCCAGACTTCTGGAGCTGTCCTCCCTCATCTCCTTTTCGCTGTGCCCACCCATGAAGCAGCATTTTCGGCAGGCTCCTATTTGTATTCAATGGCTGGCAATGCGTTTTCCTAGCTATCCTCTTGGGAACATGATTCTACTTTCTACATAAAAGCAAGGATACAATTAAAGCTATGCATCAGAGAGCAATCAAGGGAACCAGCAACTCCACATTACCGTGAAGAGGATGCCACTGAACGAGGACAGTTCCTGCAGCAGCAAGTGAAGGAGAGCAGCTCCTCGGGCCTGTCCAGACCCTTGGAGGCAATGCCTTCCCAGTGGGCAGGAATCAGCTCATCCCAGAGAGATGGGGATCTGCAGACAAAATATTTTGTCTTCTGCAGTGGCCTGGGCTGGTGTCTTACAAGGTTTCCCTTAGTTCTAACCTAAACGCTGCCTGCTCAGCTTTCACCCCAGATCTGTTTGCCTTGTGAAGACAGGGAATGTTGGCCCATGTGTCCCCATCTGATGACCTTCTAAAGCTGGAGGGTGGACTTCCCCTGAAGTGTCTCCATTAAGCCCAGAATATTAGAAAACCATGTTAAGATACTAAGTTGAAATGGCATAGCCCATCATTTCATTACATCTTTTTTTTTGTTTGAGCACCTACTCTGTGTCAAGCTGGAAAGATCTATGCAGGGAGACACAGGCTGAACCCGAGATTATCAGCATGGGCTGCCTCGGATGCCGTGTTGAGACCGTTCTCTTTAGCTTTTTAAAGTGAGCTTTGAAGGCAGATAGACTTGGGTTGAATCCACTTCTCTGAGGATGAGTGTTCCCTCACCAGAGTCTCAGTTTTGTTACCTACGCATGGGGATGAGATCCTATTTCAGAGGTTGTACACTAAATGAAATAATTGAAGCAAAACACAATTTCTAATAGTGGAAGACACCCTGTAAATGTAGCTCCTTCCTTCGCGTTTTATAATGCTTTGGTGGTGGGGACACCAGAGACATTGGGTGTAATAAGAAATTGGTTTTTGTTTTAAAAATGTGAATTTTTATATCTATTGCTGACTGTCTGGATCAGCTATAATTCTGTATTAGCTTCCCACAAACTCAGTTATGACCTGTTCTTAGTATGCCAATATTCATTCACCCAACAAGTATTTCTTAAGTACCTTTGATGGTATAGTCAATGTATGTTAGGGGAATAACAACCACCTTTAATATAAGCTTGGTCTAGACATAATCAGGAAGGGAAATCTGCCAGGAAGAAAATCATGTATGGAAGGAATTTCCAGCGCAGCAAAGGATGGGCTCAGAGAAGCACAGCTGCCATCAGAGACATTTCTTAAATGTTGGCAGAAAAACTCCTAACCAATGTCTGATTGCAGAAGAATCCTGGGAGCCTGGACTTGTCTCTTATTCTTGAATTGCATTTATTCTGGGAACCAAGCAGAGTGCTGTGTCAAGCCGCTAAGAGGGAGGCAGAGTTATAAATAGGATATGTGCTGGAAATAGGAAATAAGATGAAAGATGGCATTTGGGGCTTTCACGGCTTGTCCCCCCACCTTAAGCAGAAGGAGAAAAGCCATCCAATTTGGGTGGGGGCAAGAAAGTCAGGAGCCCTTGTTCCAAGAGAAGTGGAAGGGAGAGAGGGAGTGGGAAGTATGACGGTGGTGAAAAGTGGAACTGTGGGAAGAATTGAGTGAGCTGCCAATGGAGGGGTAGGAAGGTAAGCTGGCTCCCCAGGCAGACGAAATGACATCAAAGAGAAAAACTCAGTGCCCGGACAAAGACTGAATATTTTACCCAGCTGGACAGAAACCTGAAATAGCAAGATAGTAATCACGCATGGGAGAGAGATTAGGTAGGGGAAGAACTAAAAAGCTTAAGCCATACAAAATGGAATTAGGTGGCGAGGCAAATAGGACTGTGGCAAAGGAGACCAGGCCTGATCAGTGGTGTTCCCAGGTAGTTCCATTGACGCCCTTCCCTAGCACTCAACCTGGGTATCTTCAAAGGCATTAGTGAATCCATAATCACTGTGAGGAAAGGGTGTTCTAGCTGTATTTGAAGGAGGCTGTAGTGGAAAAAAGTCTTGAAATTGGAGGCAATTCTAGTCCCAGCGTTGCCATCAACTAGGCGTATGACCTCAAACTATTTACGTGACTTCTATGAGCTGGGTTTGAATATAGACTCTGCTATGAACTGTCCATTTGAGCTTGAATGATTTTCTTCCCTATCTAGACTTCTTTTTCTTTTTCCATACAGTGATATATGTAGACTGAGTCTTCCAAGCTGCTGCCAGGTGCAAAATTTGACACCTTAATCCTTGGATGAATGCTTAGGGTGGGAGAGAAGAGTAACCCCTAATTTAATCTGTTCTGCAATAGGGAGCAGCTCTGCTAGAGAACATACAGCTTAGATGCTAAATGAATGGATTGCCTAAAGTCCTGTTCTAGCCAGAGTATGCTTTCTTTCTCTCTCTCTCTTTTTTAAAGATTTTATTTATTTGACACAGAGAAACACAGCCAGAGAAGAAACACAAGCAGGGGGAGTGAGAGAGGGAGAAGCAGGCTTCCTGCCGAGCAGGGAGCCCAATATGGGACTTGATCCTGGGTCTCCAGGATCATGACCTGAGCCGAAGGCAGTCACTTAACCCACTGAGCCACCCAGGCACCCCAGCCCTATAAAGATTCTTTAAGTTACCCACAGAGATTCTGTTGCTTCTACTCTGCCCTGCTGCTCATGTCACGCCTTCATTCCCCAAAGGAGCTCCTATATAAAACTGAATCCCCATTACAGAGATCACGTAGAATCTTGTCAGCCTTTTTTCCCTTGTCTGGTAGGCAAGCCCTCAAAGAATTCAAACCTTACACATTTTCAACAATAGGTATGGATCTGTGTCCCTCAGTCACTGCCTGAGAGTGGGGAGCATAAGCTTTGGATGTTGGCCAGGAGTCCTGAAGACTCATTATTATATTAAGAGGATTATTAAATATTACCCCCCCATATGGGGATGAATGTGAGTCTTGGTCAGAGACCATCCTTGTGGGAAACTATTACAGAAGGCAGAGTGTCTCCTCTGCTCTAAGTGCTTGGCTGTAGTGACAGACCCTGGTGCTGGGGTTGACTTGTTGACTACCAGTACCTCTTCGGGGGCAAGTCTTCATCAGGATGAATCAGGGTCAGACTGAAGATTGCTTAGGATTAGAGCTTTCTTTGAGCCAAGGCCTTGTTCCCCCACCTGCTTTCCTGGCTAGGCAGTGACAGTATTTCCTGGGGACTTGTCTGACAAGCAGAGGCTCAGGCCCCATGCTAGGCTTCCTGGATCAAAATTGCATGTGCCAAGATTCCCACGTGATTTGTAAACCCATGAATGTTTAAGAAGCCCCGGGTTAGGGTGATCCTTTACAAAGAATATAAATGTCTCTTCTGGAGGGTTACTATAGGCCAGTTATTTAATGTAATGAGGGCAGTTTAATCAGATTACTTCTCATTTATTCCTTAACTAAAATAAGCCACGGTGGGATTTTTGTTGGAAAGAGAAGGAAAAATGACCAAACGCCTAATCTCTGACCCATACTGTAACCTCAGCTCTCACCACAGAGATCTGGCACATAGTAGGACTCAAGAGTTTTTTTTTTTTCATTTGGCTGAATAAGCTATTCACAATAAGAAAGAGAATGTGGTGTTGTGGTTTCACTCTTTGCCATATATAAAGGTGCGGTAGGCAGAATAAGGAATCTGAAAATGTCCATGTCCTAATCCCTGGAACCTATAAATCTATTATCTTATGTGGTGAAGGGGAATTAGATGATTTTCAGGAAGATTATCCTAGATTATCTACATAAACCCGATGTAATTGCAGGGGTTCTGAAAAGTGGAAGAGAGAGGCAGAAGAGGAGGTCAGAGTCAGGGAAGGAATGTGAGAAGAACTAGATTTGCCTCCACGAGCTTTGAAGCCAGAGGAAGAGAGCCCTGAGACAAGGAATGTGGGCATCTCTAGAATCAGGAAAAGGCAAGGAAGCAGATTCTGCCATGGCACCTCCAGAAAGCCCTTCCCACACTTTGCTTTTTGCCCCATGACACCTGTGTTGGGCTTCCTACTAACCCTGAAGTATCTGACACTGAAGTTTACTGTTTTAAGCCACTACATTTGTGGTACTTTGTTGCAATGTCAATAGGAAAGTAATATATTACACCAGTAGTACAATTAGTTTGTTCATTTTGAATATGGAAACGAACAGAAACAACCTGTGTATATGTGTGTGCATGTATGTGTGCGTGTGTGTGTGTACATGTGTATGTGTGTACATGTGTATGTGTGTACTGATCATCTGTCTATATATAACTTTTTTCTTTATATCCTTTGGAATTCAGGTGTACATGCTTGTATTAATCCCATTCTCAGTTCACAGAATATCACCATCTATCCACAGAAGGACTCTCTCTTTTTTTCAGAAAAATATGTTTATTTTCTTGTTTTTCCCTTCATCCACCATTCCCAATCTCGATGCCCTCCTCCCTTAGGCATCCATTTAAATTTATTTAATATAGTCTTTCCAATCCATCTGACAGATGCTTATTTAGCTATATGAGCACCTTTACAAAATACACAAGGCTGTTTTATGTGGGTGTGTAATATATAAATGGAATCATGCTATAAATTTCATCCTGTTTTTCCTTTTTTCTCTCAACTCTGTTCTTGAGATCAATCCAGATTCCTATATGGAAATCTAGTTCATTACCCTGGTGTATTCAGATGCCACGCTTTACCTGTATGTTCCTTAGAGATGGACACCTAGGTTACCCCGGGCGGTGTGGCAGTGAACTTCCTTAAATACATCTCTTTGTGTTCCTAGGAGAGCTTCCCCAGGTATATAGGCAAGGGTCAGCTTGCTGAATTTTAAGGTTTTTGATTGCCCTTCAGAATGGCTATACTAGAGTGAATGAGGGGCTTTTTTCCCCAGGAGGGGAAAACCTTTTAGGCAGAGAGACTGTGTGCAGAGCCCTCAGAGGCTCCTCAAGGGCAGAGGAGCTCTCCCTTCTTCTGACTGCAGCTAGCTTGTACTCAGTCCAGTCTGCAGCCTCCTACCCCCGCCCCCCACCCAACATGAGAGGTCTTCTCTGAACTTCCTTGAGGACATGAGCGCTTTTAGCTTCCAATTCCCTCTCTTCTTTTACTCTCTTTGCCACGTTATAAATTTATACAGTTTGCCAAAATGTATATAATTGATGAGTTTGACAAGTGCATACCTGTGGGAAATCACCAGCACAAGTCAACAGGTAGAACTTTTCCATCATCCCCCAAACATTCCCTGTCCATGTTTGCAGTCCACCTTTCTCTCTTTCCTTTGCCCCACGGATCCGCTGATCTGCTTTTTGTTACTATAGGGAAGTTGGCATTTGTTCTGTATAAATAGGATTCTGTATAAATAGGTTCTGTATAAATAGAATTCTGTATAAATAGGATTTTTAAAAAGATTGTATCTATTTATTTGAGAGAGAGAGAAAAAGAGAGAGAGCGCGCACACACGTGGGGGAGGGGCAGAGGGAGAAGGAGAGAAAGAATCTCAAGCAGACTCCACACTGAGCGTAGATCCTGTTGCAGGGCTTGATCATGACCTGAGTTCATGACCCTGAGATCATGACCTGAGCCTAAATTGAGAGTCTAACACTCATCCAACTGGGCCACCCAGATGCCCTGTTTATAAATAGGATTTTACAGTATGTACTCTTCTGTGTCTGGACTTTTTTTTTTCACTCAATATAATTATTTTGAGATTCATTCATCTTGTTGACATATCAATAATTTATTCCTTTATATTGCTGAATAGTATTTCACTGTATGAATATATGACATTTTCTTTATTCAATTGTTGAAAAACATTTAACTTATTTTCTGTTTGGAGCTATTATGATTAAAGCTACTATGAATATTCATGTATAAACTTTCATGTTTGCTTTAGTTCTTTTGAATAAATAGGAGTTCAATGACAGGTATGTACCTAACATTTAGGTATCAAATGACAGGTATGTACCTAACATTTTAAAAAACTGATACACTCTTTCTCAAAGTGGTTGTATAGTTTTACATTCTTTTTTTTTTAAGATTTTATTTTTATTTATTTGTGTGAGAGTGAGAGAGAGCATGAGAAAGGAGAAGTCAGAGGGAGAAGCAGACCCTCTGTGGAGCTGGGAGCCCATGCAGAACTCGATCCCAGGACTCCAGGATCATGACCGGAGCTGAAGGCAGTCACTTAACCAACTGAGCCACCCGGAGCCCCAGTTTTACATTCTTAACAGCATTGTCAAGAGAGTTCTAGTTGACCCACATTCTTGCCAACAGTTGGTATGGTCATATTTTAAAAATATTTTACCATGTGAATGGGTGTGTAATGGTATTTCATTGTGATTTTAATTAGTATAATGACTAATACACAATACCAACTAATGATGTTGAACTTTTCTTCTGTTCTTATTGGCTATTCATATATCTTCCTTGGTGAACTGTTGCTTCAAATTTTTTGCCCATATTACGATTGGGTTTTTTTTTTTGTATTTTCATCATGGAGTTGTAAGAGTTCTTAATTCTGGACTTATATAGTCCTTTGCCAGATTTGTGTACTGCAAATAATTTCTCCCATTCTGTGGCATAACTTTTCATTTTTAAAACAGTATCTTTCAAAGAGCAACATGTATAAATTTTGGCTTAGGTCCAATTTATCAACTCTTTTAAAAAAATTGTTCATGTTTTCTGTATACTAAAAAATTTTTGTCTACCCCAAAGTTGCAGAGATTTTTTTTCCTGTTTTGTCCTAGAAATTGTATAGTTCTGGAAATTATATCATTTGTGCATAATCTTCACTTCCTCCTTGGACTTCTGAGATTCTTGGATCCATGGATTTTTTTCTAGAAGGGTCAATATCTTTTTATTTATAAGGGGAACAAACTTTAATACCTAGCTGGACTCCCATGAATACTTCATCAGTCGTTTGGGCTCACAGGTGGATCAACAAAGAAAAAAAAATTTTTAAATCCTATTGAGTGGTTCTCTCCTATGTAGCTACCACAAAGTAAAAGATAAATAGCTGTCTGATCTGGAATCTGAATGAGATTCATATTCCCCCAAAGAAAAGCTGGCAGGTGTGCCAGATCCTGATTTGCCTAAAGAAAGAGGGAAGGTGCTTTGTTCAAGATCTGGGGGAAAAAGGGGGGAATCAGGAGGGGGCATGGTGTCTCTCCTGGCTGTCTATGATGGGTCGAGTTCTAGCAACTCAAGCAGGATCTGAAGAATAGGATCTCACAACTGATGTTGGTTGAGAACAGAGGAACA
Organism: Spilogale gracilis; assembly: GCA_004023965.1. Taxonomy (NCBI): domain Eukaryota; kingdom Metazoa; phylum Chordata; class Mammalia; order Carnivora; family Mephitidae; genus Spilogale; species Spilogale gracilis. The sequence goes on along the minus strand of PITA01015149.1, from coordinate 28,189 downwards.
TAAACAGAGCTGCTACCTTGGTAGCCCTGGAGCAAACTGTCCTACACAGGTAAAGTGTCTCCACTTCACATAGACTCAGGAAGACTTTAACCAGGGAGGACTCTGGGGAGTATAGAACCACTGATTTCTTGAGGTTTGTAGCTCTAGGAGCTCTTACAGCCACCAGCCTTAGCACAGACATTGGTGTGGTCACAGAGAAAAATAAGTGGGGACAGAGATGAGAAACGAGACAAGGTCGTGAGTGCATAAGAGACTTCCCTTGGGAACTTGAAAAAAATGTAGAGTAGAGGGTTATTGCTGGTAACAAGACAGATTCCCACAGCTTCCCATGCACAACCTCTGGGGGAATGTGGCTTCCTCCTACCTTCGGCTTTTGAGAATCACTGCTTGCCGTGAGAAATACTCATGATATGTAGCCAGAAAAAAGTCTGACAGACATTGCGTCAGGGGAAGGAGGAGGCATTGGTCGCCTGTGTCCTTGGCTCAGGCACCTTCTTGGCCTGGGACTATGGACTCAAGTTCACATTCAGCATGGCACCGTATGTCAAAAATACCTGGAACATTTGCTCGGGGGTGGGGGGTGGGGTGGGTTAAGGTACACTTAACTTCCTTCCAACTTGGTTTGCCATCTGGAAATATGGAGCGAGTATAAGAGACACAGAAGCAGACCCATATCCCTCCGGCCTTACCATATCAGTGTACTCCACACCTCCTCCTACTGCCAATATTTGCATCTTGGTGCTTGAGTACTTCATCTGAAACCTGGAAGGTCACTAGACCTGAGGTCCATGGAAGTTCAGATATTCTGGAAGATTAACTGTCCTCAATCCCCAGAGCATCCTTCAACCAATAATGATGGGAGCTGATGCATAAATAGCCCAGCAACCTCATCCTTTGGGTGGGATAATTTTGAAGTGTGCAATTTATACTGTGCCCCAGAAAGATTAAGCAATAGTTGTCCACTGGTTGGCTTCATAATTCACTTTTATTGGCTGTCTTCCCCTCCCTGACTCATTTCCTCACTCTCTTGCTGGTATTTCCTTGATTAAACCCCAAATAAACTACTTGCTCACAAATCCTTGTTTCAAGGTCAGTTTCTAGAGGACCCCAAACTAAGACAATTCTCTAAGATAAGTTAGCATCACTATGCGCACATTGCTGTAGAGCTACTAAAGATAGCCACCCTTCCTTTTATTCCTCTGTCTTCTCATCTAAGGCAGTGGGGCCTGCACACAGAGATCTGAGGGTGTGCTGTGCATACCGTCCTCTGGGCAGGCCTGGTATTGTGCAAACATGTTCACCGGTGTTGGGGAATCTCCTCCAACATGTGATATGATGTGAAATTTAAATGACAGAAGAGTTGACTGAGATGCTGTACTCATGGGGGCTAGGGGAGCCATCTTTATGGAGAGTAGCATTGCCTAAACTGTGTTCCGTGGTGTTCTGGGAGATGCTTAAGGGATGGAAACACGACACTCATGTTCCTATGGTCACACATTTAGGAAATGCAGGGTAAAGCAGAGACTATTTTATGATAGGACTTCTCAAGAAGGTGCATTGTGATCTCTGAGAAATGCTATTTTCCAAATCTCTTTGACCATAGACCCTTTGAGAAAACATCTATTAATACTCCACTGAAAACGTTTTGGGAAGTGATGGTAGAAAGACATATATTTTCCCTCTTCCAAATGCATGTCTTTCAATCATGAGTGTTTTGAAACAAGTTCTGGCTTTCATCCCAGTACTTCTGTCTTCTGTCTTCTCTCCTCCCTGTGAAGCTAGACTTCAGTTAGTCTGCTACTCCTTCTTATATTTAAAGTACCATGATCATCAAGACCCAGCAATTGCTTGGTCTTTGCAGTTCCAGACTGTGTTCCCATACATTAATCCTCCCAACAACCCAGAACGTAGGTCTTCTAGATCCTTATTTAGTAGGTGAGGCGACTAGAGTTCAGAGCTTTCCCCAGGATCCCTTGGTAGTACATCAGTGTAGAAAAATTGAGATTTGAAGAAAGCAACTCAAGTGGGGAAACTCTGATTTTCTCTACATGGTCTGAACTTTGAGTAAAGATTCAGTTAACAGAGCAGACTTTTCTAAGGCTTTGGGGTTTGAAAAGGTCATTGGACCAGATCCAGGAAGAGATGAAAGCACATCCGTTCTCAGACTATGTTATCTGGGATTCATCCAGGTGGTCTGTGGGCTGCCTCTATTACACCACAGAAGAGGGGAGGCATTGTAGAGAAGATCAGGGCTTCCAAGGCGAACTCTGGGTTTGAATTTTTGCTCCATCATTTACCGGCAGTGTGGCTTTGGGCAAGATACTTAGACAATCTGAACCTCAGTTTCCTTATCTATAGAATGGAGAGAATAATACTTCTCATGGCTGCTGTGAGGATGAAATGAGAGAGTATACCCAGCTCCTTTCCCACAGGGGGTGCCTGGCAGATAGTAGGAATGAAAAAGAAAAAGTAGCAGTTACCAGCGGAAGCATATCCATAATTGTTACTTTCTGGCGTGAATTAGTCATTTAACAAAAACCAGACATCATTCTTTGTTGTTGCCTTACTAGAAATAGTGCTGTTTGCTAATGACTTCTGGCAGTAGTTTTTAAAAATTGTTGTTGTTTGTTTTGGGTTTTAATTTGTGTAAAAATAGGACTAAGTGAGATAAGTCTTTACAACTTTTTTTTTCCTCTAGCCTCACAGCTCATCAGCACTCTCTCACACTCCACCCCACCCCCTGAAAAGAAGGAGAAAAGAACAAATTGGGAACGTATGGAGCCACAACTCAGAAACCTGAGCGTTTTCCATTTCAGCTTTTCTTGGAATAATTTGATGAAAAGCCTGTGCTATGGTTTGAAATGGCATTAGGGTGCCCATCTTCTGTCCCTACCTCTAAGCTCTTGAACATGATTTATATTTCCCTATTTTAAGCTAGTGCAGATTTATGAGACTTTAAAAACCATAGTTGAAGTTATTGGAGGTTTAAAGGGATTAAGCCTGTCCAGCAATACCTGGGGTGAGGGGTGTACCGGTTGTTTAAAATATTTATCAACATTTCCATGTTAAAATCCACTTTTGAAAGATTCTTATAACCTGGGTCTGAATCTATTTATTTTGGGCAGAGGAGTGAATTTTTAGGATTTCTCTTAGATGGAAAAAAATCCATCCCTCTATTGCTTCCTGCTTTGTTTTGGGGGCTGTGCCTCTGCCCTTCACCTACCTCTTTAACTTTCATGTCTAGCTTGCTCTGTCTTCTCTGGGGTTTTCTTTCTTTTGTTCCTGTCTTCTCTCAAGTGGTTATTCTCTTGGAATTCCTCTATGTTCGCATATTCACAAGTCCAGCCTCTGACCCAGGACCTAACAGCAGCTGGAGGGAGTCTGACAATTCCCTACTCTTGGATTCTTGCTTGATGGGACCAGTTGAAACTAAAGGCTGGGGTGCCAGGCTTGTGAGGCTTTGGTGGACTGGCAGTTGATGACCCCGCGGAAGTGGGAATGCCTCAGGCCACGGGGTGACAGATCCCCCGGTTTACACCAGAGGGTGCAATGACTCCGTGGCTGAGAGGGTCTGGCTGGAGTCTTTATTTCCAAATAAAGTGCCCATTCACAGCAAAGAGCACAAAATTCCTAGGCAGTTAGGTGTAGGAGAAGCTGTATTGAGTAACATTGAAAATAGGTTCAGGGCACAAATTGGGCACACACTCTTTGTCATAGTCTACCAATGCTGTGAAGAGCCAACATTCTTCTCATTGCCAATTGTCAACCTCTGCTTCTTACCTCTCAGATTTCTTCCAAGTCATAGCTCTGCCCACCTTGTCAAATCACTGTGGGTGTAGGCAACATGAACTCATTTTAATATCAGCCTGAACCAGACATCACTGGGAAGGAAATTGGAGAAGCTATTCCAAAGTCAAGTAAAAATAACTTTGGTGGGTGCGTTCTCTATGATTTCATTTATGTGAAAACCCTACAAAAGACTAATCTATAGCGACAGAAAGCAGATTGTTGGTTACCTGGGGCCAAGAGAGGGCAAGATTAACTGAGATGGGGCACAAGAGAGTGTTTTGGGGTGCTGGAAATGTGCTTTGTCTCAATTACGGTGATGGTTGCACAGGTATATAATATCTTAAAGCTCGTTAAAATGTACAGTTAGAAAGGTGTAAATTATACCTTGATTTTTAAAGATGTGTTTTCTGTGTATCAACACTCCTTACCCCTCTGTTGTCACTGGCAGTGGAGAGCTGAGTACCAGTCTTAGAAGGTTCCCCAATCCGTGGATGGATGTTCAACCAGCCTACGCTGTGTATCTACATAGGGCATGGAGATAATCCAGAGCAGTAGATAAACGCCCAGTCAGTTAAAATTGATTTTGAAATGCTTTCTGTGCCTTTATATTCCCTGAGTACAACCTGATTGACAGGGCACGAGGGAGCATGCAGCCAAGAAATGTGGGGAAGCCAGATTAAACAATTACCAGGGAGAGACAACAACAGGGTGAATGACCACACATGATAATGAACTGTTGACTTTGTAATATGACCTGCGCATTATGTGAAAGTGGAAAGGGACTGGTGAGGGGGAGCAGATGCTCATTAGAAATCAAACCAACCACACTGAATAGTGCTGGCACATGAAAAACAGGAGGGCTTCACCAATTCCATCTTTTCCACATCTCTAATTAAATTTTTGATATTGCTTAAGTTAGGCACAGTGCCCTATTCATTTCGACATCCAAATATCCACTTTAAAGTTGGCCAGGCTCACCTAGAGGATGATGTAAATAGATGAAGGATGGAGTTAAGATTTAAGACATTGGAGTTTTGTCCCTGCTGTGTGACCTTCTAAAAAACTACTTAGCTTATTTATTTGTTCATTTATTCAAGAAAATTATAGAACACCTGCTATGAATCAGGTGGTTTGCTGGACACTAGGGACACATGACTCTAGGCATCACTTTACTGATTTATAAATGCTCATTCTGGGATCCCTGCACCATTCCATCACTGTGTGGATGGGCCATATGGGTAGTGATGTAGTCAGGTTCTGAGCCTCTCAGAATGTGCCTCCATGACAAAGCTGACTGGGAGGACTCCCTTCCTTCTCTGATCTCTAGCTTTCCTAAAGGGTAACTCTAGGCTACTTAGAGCATCTTTGCCATAAAAAGTTCCATGAAAATGAAATTAGGCATTTTAATTTTGTTTCTTGAAAAAAAAATGCCCTTAAAAAAACCTTCTTAGGCAGTTTTTAAATCAATTCCTTATTGCTTCAAAGCACAAACTCATATATAGTTATCAACAAGGTTTACATTTGATCTAATGCAGAGTAGTAGACCAGGGCTTTTGTCCAGCCTTCCTCCTGATTTGCAGCATTCTATCCGCCCCCTCCCCAGGCAAGATCTAGAAAGCAACAGACACTAAATTGCTTTTTTTCCTGAAGCCCTTCTCACACTTACTTTCAATCATACAAGGTGTGTTCCTTTTCGGTTCATCAAACCACCTCTCTCAGAAGAGTAGGATTCGAATTCTACTCTGTCCATTTATCCCTACTCAGGGATAGTGGCCTAAACTTTCTGGGCCTCATCTGCAAGTGGGAATAACAATGTCTACTTTGAATTGTTGTGCATTTTAAGTAAGATAATGGATATAAAAATGATTAGTGTGCTGCGTAGCCAATTGTAGAAAACCAAATTGGTGGTTGTTATTAAAGCCTAGCAGAATGGAAGTCTGTGGATTGAAGGGAAAATGTTCCCCCATAGAGTCAGAAGTATTTCATTGATTCTTGAAATGGAGGAACCAGGAATTTTAACCTTGTTGAGTGGGTGGTGATTATGGGGGTTAGGACCACCGGATTGTTAAACTCATACTCCCAATTTGGAAGAAGGGTTGACATTCTATGAAGTAAACTAAGTCATCCATAGGCCCTTGATCCAAGAGTGGAGGAATTTTTCTCTTTAACCCAGTTGTAGGAGGAATGCATATGGAACAATGATGGGGAAAAAAATCTCGCCCCAGCTAGCTGTGATAGCCGCATCAGTAGACGCCACAGTCAGATTACTTCCACATTCCCCCCAGAAAGGTTCAGATCTCCTGGCCCTTTCCAAAGAAGGCACTGTTCTACCCAACAGGTCAAAATTGGTCACAAAGAGGGTCGAGAATCTGAAGATAAAGTATGCCTGCTGATCCAGGAACAACAGACAACTGGCTCAGGCTGTGATTAAAGCTGGTTGGAATTCACAGCCGGCAGAACAATGACCACATTTATGGACTAAACTTCTGCTTACTCTCCTATTCCAAAGTCCTTCATCTCCCTTCCACAGGGACAGCCAGCTGTGCTGAGAGATTTGTGTGTTAGCACCTGGAAGTGTTGGATGGACTCTGTTACTGTGTAATAGAATCTAACATGAATGACTTGGAAGTACAGTTAAAGGGTGCAAACCTGTTTATAATTACTGGGACCCCCCCTTCCCATCTCCAAAGAAAAGACCACTAGATTATAGAGATCCCTATGAGATTATAGAGATCCCTATGGCAGGGGCCATATCTGTCTTTTTTTTTTTTTTTTTTTTTAACTGTATCCAACATCAAACAGAGCTTTTTGGGAAACCAGCCTTTTTGGTTTGTCTGGGGCTCTCTGGTCTTACACTAAGAAGTCCTGCATCTCAGGAAACCCCTCTGTCATAGGCAAACTGGGATGGCTGGTCACTCTAGGCTTGGCACATAGTAGATGGTCAAGAAATTCTTGTCAAACAACATAAAGAAGTTAAATAAGCAGTAGTGGTAGAAGTGTAACTGGAATCATAATAATACATTAGATTAACTTCTGTGGATAGGAGTCTATCTGCAGGAGAGACAGATTTGAAGTTGAATTTGGTGAAACCAGCATGCTATTTTGATGGTATATAGGTCTTGCTTTAAATATCATCTCCTTTCCGTCCCTTCTTGTGAACTTAGTTTACACATCTGGCCATCAGTCAGCAATAGACTGCACAGTTTCAAAACTGTCAAAACATAGTGAAAATATAATGAGGATTTCTGAAGTATTTTCCCATTTGCTAACTTTCTCAGCCTATCTACATAGAAGCCAGGTGTTTTAAATTGACCCATAATATACACTTGGGAAGGAAGGAGCATTTCTGTAATCAAAGTAAACAATCCTTTATTGAGTGACTGCTCTGGGCAGTGTGCTGGGTGCTGCAGGGCATTCAAAATGAGTGAAATAGGATCCTTGCCTTTAGCAGTTTTCAACCTAGCAGGAGTGTTTGTGAACAAACAGATAAATATTTACAACATGAAGCAGGCTTGATACATGCCTGCTATTTTAATGATTTCAGTTGTGCCCTATGTGACTATGAGAGAGATGTCAGAGAATGCCTTCCACAAGGAGGTTGGATTTAAGGTGGGCTTTGGAGAAAGCATAGGACATCAAAAACGCCTATGGGGCGAGGAGAAAGCAACTTTCCTGGTAAGACTATGAATATCACAAGTAGTTGTATTAGGCTACTCATCACATACACCTGACCATAGGGCTTTAAATAAATAGAGGCATATTATTCTCACAGAGCAAGAAGTCTAAGACTATGCAACAGCTCCAAGGTGACATCAGTGCCCCAGGCTCCTTTTCTCCTTCTGCTCGACCATCTTAGCTTATGGCTTTATTGCCTCCTGGCCTCAAGATGGCTGCTTTACCTCCTGCCTCCTGTTTGTGGACCAGACAGGAGTAAGAAGAGGAAGGGAGAGAGGGAGGAAGGGAGGGAGGGAGGGAGGAAAGTAGAAGAGAAATAGGAGAAAGCCATGTGGGAGAGAAAGGGAGGGTCTGTATGAAGAGGGTAAACACTTTCCCCAACTCCCACGCTGACACTCTCTGAGTCATGACAAGAAATGGATTACATGACCTCCCCTATTACAAAGTTGCTGGGGCAGGTGAGCATTTTAGCTGGGCACACTGCTCTTTGGAATAATATGGTCATTCTCTTAATGAGGAGGCGTAGATTTGGGATAGGTAACCAGAAGTGTCTGTGCCTTTGAGCAGAAAGTTAGGGATCGGGACTGGGCAGGGTTTGCCAGATAAATGAGAACGAAAAGTAGAATCTTGTGCATGAGGTGAAGTGTGAGTGTGTGTGTAGGCAGGACAAGATGGACCGGGATGGCTTTGGAGGGTATGGGAAAGAGTCATCTGAAGAAGATAAGATTTGGAAAAACAGGGGCGCCTGGGTGGCTCAGTTGGTTAAGCGACTGCCTTCGGCTCGCGTCATGATCCCGGGGACCCAGTATCGAGTCCCACATCGGGCTCCCTGCTTGGCGGGAAGTCTGCTTCTCCCTCTCTCGCTCCCCCTGCTTGTGTTCCCTTTCTGGCTGTGTTTCTCTCTGTCAAATAAATAAAATCTTAAAAAAAAAAAAAAGATTGGAAAAACACAAGACAAATGCAGGAGGCATGGGGCTTTTATCCGGCTCTTTAATTTCTCTGCAGAAGGTTCAGAACAGCCTAGATGACCCTGTTTCATATTCTGTGAGGTGGCTTTCATCCTTTACTCCCAACCTTTGTCCTCCTGAGTCTCCTGTTACCAAGCATGTTGGATAGAGATATAAAAAACACCACTTTCAAACTTGTACCCTCGTGTCATATAAGAAGGTGGTAATGGAAACGCTTAGACTATTTTCTTTCCCTAAATTTGCCTGTTATCCATATTTTAATTTTATATTATTATTATTCACATATTCTATTGATCGACTCCTTTAATTCCCTTGGACACCATACTAATCAAACTTTTCATCATGGAACAGTTGGAAATTGTGCACTGCTAAATTCTAGTCAGAAAAAATGAAAAAAAAAAGAAAAATATATATTATAAATGTAATACTTGGAAACATACACACATTTCTGTATATATATTTATGATTAGTATTTAGCAATGCTAAAATTGTATTTTACACACACACATATTCCCCATCGCTAATAGTCCTTTGAGAGTAAGATTTGTTCTTCAGCTTTATAATTTCTTTTGTCTCTTAGAGTAATTTGCTTTGGTCACTCTCTAAGCTACAATTCTGAATAATTTTCCCATTGCGTGGCTCCAGCCTCCTTTTTTTCAGCATAATAGTTTTTGAAGGTAACTTTAAGCATTAAGAACAGCTGAAGAGCCACGAATTTACTAGCATTAAAAGAAATTATGACATTATTTATCACTCCAACTTAGGAGTCAGCAACACTTTTTGTAAAGGACCAGAGATTAAGTGTTTCCAACTTCACAGGCCGTATGGTCTCTGGTCTCTCTCACCTCTGCTGTTACAGTGCAAAAGCGGCCATAGACACTAATTAAATGAATGGGTGTGTCTGTGTTTGAATAAAACTTTATTTATGAGATCCTGCTCTAAGTGAACAGCAGGAAGAGATTCTCTCCCTTGCTCTACATCTCTCTCCACAGCTCTCTTTGTCCTATCTTGTTTTCTTCTTACCAACATCTCTTCCACTTCAGTGTCTATTCCCTTTTCACCCTAACCTGTTTCTCTTTCTTTTCCACATCTTGATTTCTTTCTTGTCACTTGCTACAAGATGTGTCCCCAAGGGGCGCTTGGCAGATCCTTCTAGCCTCTGAAGATGGCATCAGAGAGGAAACTTTACTCTTCACTGACTCTATTTAGTGACACAGAGAGGCTCCTGGGGCTGACTGGATTATGTATCTGGTGACTGCTTAATCGCATGTAACTTTTCTTGCGTAGCTTGCGTAGCTTAAGATATGCTTCAGTTTATTAGCTGCAGAATTCCTTCCAGCTTCCTCAGACCTGAATCTTTGAGATGACAAAAGAGGTCTTTCTCTTACATTATCATTGGAAAGCTAGGTGCATTTGCTGCTGCTGCTTCTTCTTCTTCTTCTTCTTCTTCTTCTTCTTCTTCTTCTTCTTCTTTTCTTCTTTTTCTTCTTCTCCTCCTCCTCCTCCTCCTCCTCCTTCTTCTTCTTTTTAAAGATTTTACTTATTTATTTGACAGAGAGATCACAGGTAGGCAGAGAGGCAGGCAGAGAGAGAAGAGGAAGCAGGCTCCCTGCTGAGCAGAGAGCCTGACTTGGGCCTCCATCCCAGGACCCTGAGATCATGACCTGAGCTGAAGGCAAAGGCTTTAACCCACTGAGCCACCCAGGCGCCCTCTTTTTTTTTTTTTTTTTAGGATTTTATCTATTTATTTGACAGAGAGAAACACAGCCAGAGAGGGAACACAAGCAGGAGGAATGAGAGAGGTAGAAGCAGGCTTCCTGCCGAGCAGGGAGCCCGATGTGGGGCTCGATCCCCAGACTCTGGGATCATGACCTGAGCTGAAGGCAGTCGATTAAACAACTGAGCCACCCAGGCGCCCCCATTTGCGTGTTCTTTAATCTTCGTGAGCGCCCCACCTTTTCAGTGTAGGCAAGGCTGGTAGGGAATGTGGGTGTGTAGTATATGAGGACAACTTCCTTAGGATCCGGAAGAAATACATATTACTTTACCTGCTGCAGATTTCCTCCTCCAGGCAGGTTTTTTGGCTACCACAGGCTTCCCCTCAAAGACAGGATGAGAGGGAATTCGCTTCAGTTACAGCAGGAAAAATTAAGAGTAGAGGTCAGGAAGAATTTTGCTTCTCTCACAACTGTACATCAACCAAGGCCAAAACCAGGGGATGTTTTGGTGTTCCCTTGGAATTGTGAAAAGAAAAGGACAGATTACTTCCTGTGCTTACTCCAAACAGAAAGTAGTGTGACAAAGGAAGCAGCTTTGTGTTAGAAATTTCCTGTGCCATATGGGCTGAGGGCTGGGAATCAAGATTTGAGGCCCAAATATCTTCTACCAGCTTCCTCTATGCAGGCCAGCCCTCAGGATGCTGGCTGATCATTGCAGCAGGGAAGGCCACCCGCCCTTCCAGTTTCGGAGGGACTGATCGTTTTCCAGCTTCAGAATTTTCTCTCTTCCTCTTTTTCTCTCAGCTGTCTTTCAAGTCTGCATAACTAGCTTCATTCTGAGAACTGAAATGAAATGAACATTTGGAAACTTGATCATCCCAGTGAACAATGCTGTCTGTCTTTCTTTACTGCTCCAACTCTCCCCTGCACCCCACCTCCAGTTCCCCACGTCATGTCTGCAGGCAAGTTCCAACCTCTACTTTCTCTCTCGGGCTGCTTGTAGCTTGTACTCACCAAATCCTGTCTCCATATCCCAGTCCCTGCTGCCCCTCACTTCCCTGTGACATCTGACATTTTGGACCCATCTGTCTCCCAACAGACTTGTCTACCTGTCCCCATGGCCAATGTGTTCCTGTGACTTTGTCTCTGTTTCTTTCAGGTATTGGCTTTACTTCACACCTTGCCTGGGGAAGCAAGTTGGCAAGCTGTTGTAGAAATGCAAGATTACAGAGCCAAGGGCTGGGCTGAGATGCTGTTGGAGGGAAAGGAGGGAATGGATGCCATTTCAGAGGAAAACTCTGGCCTACTGATAGCATGGATGCAGGATGTCCAGGAGGTGGAGGAGCCAAGCAAGTCCCCAGGCTTTGAATCTGTGACACTGGGATAATGAAGTCAGAAAAGTCGGGAAGGGGTGCTGTTTCCAAGGCAAATTTGATTTGAGTAGAAAGCAGGACATACAAGTGGATAATATAGCTACAGAGGGAAAGTTAATGGAAATGGATAGAAAACCTTTTATCTCATTTGCTGTTGCTGCTTCAGTCAACTTCTGGCTCCTTAATCAATATTTCCAGCTCCCAAGACATCCCAGGCTCTGCAAGGACCGTTCTAATTGTTGGTGGGACATGACTATCTAGATGGCCCTCACCCCCCAGAATCCTCAGGTAGGAGGACACGCGTTACAGACATTTTCTGTAGGTAGGATGACAAAGGGGAAACCCTGCCCAGGAGTCAGGAGTTCTGGGGTCTGCCGGGTGACTTTGGGCAAGTCGCTTCACTCTTCAGTTAACAGTTTTCTCATCAGTGAACCGAGGGGCTAGGCTAAGTAATATCTTACTTAAATGCTTTCCTCTTTTTTCCCAGTGTGCTTTCTCTCCCAGCTTCTTTTTCTTCTGTTAGTTGTGCCACCATTCTTCCAGTGACCTCAGGCCCAGAGGTGTCCTGAACTCCTGTTTCCCACCAATCCCTCTTTCCTGCCCACATCTCCAGTCCACATATAAGCCTTCACCACATGCTATTGCTCTGTCCTTCTTGTGGATTTCCACACACTTCTGCTTCCCACAGCCATGCCCTCCTTGATGTGCTTGCCGCCTTGCTCCTAGACTGTTGGTATGGACTCCAGACTCCTCTGTCTCATCTCTTGGGCACTTCTCCCTTCCTAAACATTTCTTCCATCTTGTCCCATTCTGTTCCTTCCTCTTTAAATCTTCAGAGAAGTGGAGAGAAGGGAGTGTCTGTCAAGGTTGAGTTTTTTTCCTCTGTGCTTATACCTGAACACGTATCCTTCCTCTACCCTGACGTTCTTGTGCTCCATGTAAGAAAGACACCCCAGGTGATGAGTCTCTCTCCTCACTGTAAAGAATCATGTTATGAAATATTAAACGTTTAAATATGATGTCTATATTTTGAAAGCGTGAAAATCCCATATAATCCCCACAAGATAACTGCTATTTCCTTGTAAGCACATACAATGTTTCTAGATTCTTTTTAACAAAAATTAATATTTTAAAAAATAGCTTTATTGCCAAACGTTCGACATTTGATAAATTGGATTTATTTATTTAAAGATTTTCTTTATGTATTGACAGAGAGAGAAAGAGAGAGATTGAGCGTGCGCGCACACAAACTGCGGGAAGAACAAGCAGAGGGAGAGAGAGAAGCAGGATTTCCGCTGAGCAGGGAGCCCAATCCCAGGATTCTGGGATCATGACTTGTGCTGAAGACAGATGCTTAAGTGACTGAGCCACCCAGGCACCCTAAAATTGGATGTATTTAAAGTGCACAATTTGATCAGTTTTGACGTAAGCATACACCTGTGCAATCATCTCCACAATGAAGAACATATCCATCACCTCCAAAAGTTTCATCATTCCCCGTTCTCATCCCACCCGCCTGCTCCCCCTCTCCCAGTCTGCCCCTCTGGTCATCTCTAGACAAACAGTGATGTGTGTTGTGCAAGCATAGATCACTTTGCTGCATTTCCTAGAACTTTATATAAATGGAATAATTTAGTATGTACTATTTTTGGTCTGACTTTTTTCACTCAACATAATTAGTTTGAGTTTCATCCATGTATTGTTGGTATAGAAATAATTCATTCCTTTTTATTACTGAGTAGTAGTCCATTATGTGTATATACAGTCATTTGTTTATCCTCTCACCTGTTGATGGATGTTTGGATGGCTTCCAGTTTTTGGCTATTATAAATAAAGCTGTTATGAACATTTGTGCACAGTTCTTTGCATGGATATATGCTTTTATATCTCTTGGGTAAATATAAAGAACGACTGAGTTATATGGCAGGTGCATGTTTAACTAATAAAGTGTCAAACTATTTTCTGAACTGTTTGCACCATTTTACATTCCCACCAGAAGAGCAGAAGAGTTCCAGTTGTTTCATATTTCCACCAATATTTGAAATGAGCAAGTGTTTTTAATTTTAGATGTTTTAATATATTGTGACATATCACTGTGGTTTTAATTTGCATTTCCCTAATGACAAATGATGTTGAGTATTTTCTCAAGTATTTATTTGCCATCCATATATGTGCTAAGGTAGGTTTCTATTTGAATCTTTTGCCCAATTTTTAAAAATTGGGTTTTCTGTTTTCTTATTTTGGAAGTTTGAGAGTTCCTTATTTATATTTTGGATATAGCCCTTCATCGGATAGGTGAGTTTCTTCTTCTTCTTTTTTTTATATGGTGATTTTCAAATATTTTCTCTCAGTAGCTGGTCTTTTCATTATCTTAATATCTTTTAAAAATATATTTTATTTATTTATTTGACAGAGAGAGAGATCACAAGTAGGCAGAGAGAGAGGAGGAAGCAGGCTCCCTGCTGAGCAGAGAGCCCAATGCAGGCCTCAATCCCTGGACCCTGAGATCATGACCTGAGCTGAAGGCAGAGGCTTTAACCCACGGAGCCACCCAGGTGCCCTCATTATCTTAACATCTTTCAAAGACCAAAACTTCTTAATTTTAATGAAGTTAAGTTTATCATTTTTTTCTTTTAGAGATTATGCCTCAGGTGTCATATCTAAGAAATTTTGCCTACCTTAATGTCACCAGGATTTTCTTCAATGTCTTCCAGAAATTTTATAGTTTTAGGTTTTACGTTTAGGTCTGTGATCCATTTTGAGTTAATTTTTTGTATATTGTATGAGATACTGATCTAAGTTCATTTTATTTTTGCATGCAGATATTACGTAGGCAGAACAGTATCCTTCCCCAAAGATGTCTATGTTCTGGTCCCCAGAACCTGTAGGTATGTTGTGTTACATGGCAAATGGGAAGTTTTCAAATGGAATTAAGGTTGCTAATCAGATGACCTTAGAATTGGGAGATTATTCTAGATTTATTTGGGTGGGCCCAATGTAATCACAGGGATCCTTAAGAGCATGGGAGGGGACTGAAAGAGAACCAGAGAGATGACAATATAGGGTGGACTTGGCCTGTGTTGCTTGTTTTGAAGATAGAAGGAGGGAGACACAAGCTAAAAAAGGCTTCTAGAAGACAGGAAAAGCAAGGAATCTTCCCTAGGACCTTTAGAAAGAATGGGCATCCCTGTTAAAACATCAATTTTAGCCCAGTGAAATGTGTTTCAGAAGTCTGACTTTCACAATTGTAAGGTAGTAAAATTTGTGTTGTTTGAAGTCATTAAGTTTGTGGTAATTTGTTTTAGCAGTTACAGAAATTAATACAGGTTTTCAGTTGTTTAGGTACCATTGTAAAGACTATCCTAACACCAACCCTTTGATCATTGTAGAAAATCAGTTGAACATAAGTGTGTGGGTTTGTTTCTGGACTCCATTCTATTTCACTCATCTATTTTTCTATCTTATGCCAAAATCACATTGTGTTGGTTACTGTAATTCTATAGTGGGTATAGAATTCGGGTATTGTAATCTCTCCAATTTTCTTCTCAGTTGTTCTGGCTTTTCCAGTTTCTTTGCATTGAATCAGTTTGTCAGTATCTACCAAAAACAAAACAAAAAAACCGCTACCCTTACAAACCCCTTCTGGGATCTTAATTGGGATTGCAATGAATCTACAGATCAATTTGGAGAAAATTGATGTCTTAAGCATTTTGAGTCTTCTGACTCATGACACAGTGTATTTCTGCATTTATTTAAATCTTTAATTTCTTTCAGCAGTATACTATAGTTTACAATGTGTGGGTCTTGCATATCTTCAGACTTAGTCTTCATATTTAATATTTTTTCCAAGCTAAATAGAGATTTAAAAATTTTAATTTCTAAACTTTCAATGCCAGTGTAGAGAAATACAATTTTTTTTTAGTTGGTCTTATATCCTGAAATCTTGCTAAAGACATTATTATTTCTAGAGGTATTTTGATAGAGTTCATGGAATTTAAAATAGACAATCATGTTGTCTATGAATAAAGACAGTTATACATTTTACTCTCTAATTTGGGTACCTTTAATTTCCTTTTCTTACCTTATCATATTTGTTAGAACACTGAGTACAATGTGGAATAGGAGTCAGTGTGGACATCCTTGCTTTATTCTGATCAGGGGAAAAGCAATCTTTCATCATTAAGTATAATATTAGTTATAGGGGTTTTTTGGTAGATGCCCTGTATTAAGTTGAGGAAGTTCCTTCTTTTCCTAGTTTGCTAAGAGCTTTGATCAGAAATGAATACTATATTTTGTCCAATGCTTTCCCTGCATCTATTAAGATGATCATATGGTTTTCTTTTGTAATATGGTATATTAATTTTCTGCTGTAACAAAGTACCACAGACTGGGTGGCTTAAAAGAACAGAAATTTATTTTGTCACCGCTCTGGAGGCTAGAGATATAAAATCCCGGCATCAGCAGGGCCATCTTCCCTCTGAAATTGCATTGAAACCTTCCTTGCTTCTTCCTAGCTTCTGGTGGAAGTTCTTGTCATTCCTCGGCATGCAGCTGTATCATTTTAACCTCTGTTTCTGTTGTCGTTTGGTGTTTTCTCTGTATGTCTCTATCCTCACAAGTTTTTCTCTTATGAGGACCGCAGTCATATTGGATTAGGACCTACTGTAATGACTTCATCCATAATTAATTACATCTGAAAAGACTTTATTTCCAAAGTAGATCATATGTACAGGTACTGGGGATTAGGATTTCAATTTATCTTTTGGGGGGACACAATTCAACCTATGTTGAATATGGTGAATTCAACATAGAATTGGACATATGGTAAATTACATTGGTAAATTTTCAGGTGTCAAACCTACCTTATGTCCTTGAGAAAAACCTGTTTGGTTATAGTGTATTATCTTTTTTATTATTCATTTTTTTAGAGTAGGGGAGGGAGAGACAGAGGGAGAGGAAGAGAGAGAATATTAAGTAGGCTCCATGCCCAGAGTGGAGCCTGATGTGGGGCTTGATCTCACAATCCTGAGATCATGAACTGAACAAAAATCAGAGAGTTAGATGCTTAACCAACTGAGCCACTCAGGTACCCCTGTATTATCCTTTTTATATATTATTGGACTTAATTTGCTAAAGTTTCATTATGAATTTTGCATCTATGTTTGTGTAGGATAGTGGTCTACAGTTTCCTTTTTTTCTTTTCTTAATTGGACTGTGTTTAGTTTTGGCATGAGAGTAATGTTGGCCTCATAGAAATACTTGGGAAATATTTCCTCTTCTCCTCTTTTCTGGAAAAGTGAGTGTGGGATTGGTATTATTTTTTCATTAAATATTTCATAGAATTTACTAGTGAAGCCACATGGATCTTGGGTTTTCTTTATGGGAAATTTTAAGCTACAAATTTAATTTCTTTAATAGATATATGGCTATTTATCTGCTTCTTCTTGAGGAAGCTTTAGTAGTTTGTCTTTCAAGGAATGTGTCCATTTTATATAAGTTGTTGAGTTTATTGGCATAAATTTTTTTATAATAGTCCATTTTATTCTTCTGACATCATTATTTGTAGTGATGTCACCTCTCTCATTCCTGCTAATAGTAATTTGATTCTTTGCTCTTACTTCCTTATTTCAGTCTAACTAGAGGTTTATCAATTTTATTGATCTTTTCAAAGAACCCACTTTTGGTTTCATTGATTTTTTTCTTTTGATTTTCAGTTTTCTATTTTATTGCTTTCTGCTCTTTTAAAATTCTGTTCTTATGGGTTTTGTTTGCTTGTAAGGTAGAACAGGAGATCACTGGTTTGAGATCTTTCTTTTCAAAGTAAATATTTTGGTACTCTAAATTTCCCTCTAACTACTGTTTTAACTGTTTCCCACAGGTTCTTATGTTATATGTTCATTTTTATTCACTTTAAAATTCTAATATTCCTTTTAAGTTCTTAGTTGAACATGGGTTATTTAGAGGTATGTTATTTAGTTTCCAGGTATTTGGGGGCATTTCCCATATATTTGTCATTGATTTTTTTTTTAATATTTTATTTATTTATTTGACAGAGAGAAACACAGCCAGAGAGGGAATACAAGCAGAGGGAGCGAGAGAAGGAGAAGCAGGCTTCCTGCCAAGCAGGGAGCCCGATATGGGACTCGATCCTGGGTCTCCAGGATCATGACCTGAGCCGAAGGCAGTCACTTAACCAACTGAGCCACCCAGGCGCCCCTTGTCATTGATTTCTAATTTAATTCTATTGTGCTCAGAAAACATACTTTGTATGATTAAAAAAACACAAAAATTGAGGTATAATTTGCATACCACTTTGCATGGTGTTGATTCTTTTAAATTTGAGACTTGTTTTAGGGCTTTGCATACGGTTTATCTTATTACATGTTACCTGTGCACTTGAAAAAAAAAGTGTATATGTTATTGATTGGAGTATTCTGTAAATGTCAGGTTAAATTAGTTGATTGCACTGTTCATATTCTTACTGATGATCTGTTTCCTTATTCTATCAATTATTCAGACATATTAAAATGTCTGGCTATAATTATGAATTTGTCTACTGTTCCTTATAGTCCTATCAGTTTTGCTTCATATATTTTGAAACTCCCTTATTAAATGCAAACTCTTTGAATTGTTACATCCATCTGATGAATTGAAATGTCCCTCTTGATCTCTGGTAATATTCTTTGCTTTGAAACTTTCTTTGATAATAATATAGCTACAAACATTTAAAATTTTATTTTATTTATTTTTTAAAAAGATTTTATTTGACAGAGAGAAACACAGCTAGACAGAGAACACAAGCACGAGGAGTGAGAGAGGGAGAAGCAGGGTTCCCACTGAGCGGGGAGCCTGATTCAAGTCTCAATCCCCAGACCCCAGGATCATGACCTGAGCTGAAGGCAGTTGCTTAACCAACTGAGCCACCCAGGTGCCCAAACATTTAAAATTTTAATAAAAATTGCCAAATTTCCTCTCAAAAATTGCTATTATATAAGGTTTCCCCCCATTCTAGTCCAGATTTATTGCGACTTTGATATGAATCTTCCTCTAAACATGTAATGTTTCTTCTGAATTTGGAATCAGCTAATACTCTTGCCAGGCTTCTGGTTCCCAAGATGCACAGTTGTGGCTGTTGATAACAGTTCCATCATCATGTGTGGCTGTGGGAGTATCGCCAGGGTTTAGGCATGGGGTTAAGGAGAAGCAAAATTTAGAAAAGACAAATGAGAAGTACTTTCATTGTCAGAGAAGGTGGTAGACAAGGGGGTCTGGATGCTTTAAGGCAATTTAAGATACCAGGGCCAGATGAATTAGATCTCATGGCAGTGATCTCAAAGTCACTATTAATAATTTTTAAAACGTCCTGTATCCAGGACTGGAGATAGGCAACTGCATTTATATTTGTAGTGGGTTAAAATAAATGTACGACATTCAGTAAAGAAGGTGATGAGTACAGGGAGCTAGAAAGGGTTCACTAAAAACTTATATAGTTCATTCTATTTGCTGTTAGAGGTACCCTGTTAGTAGATCTGGAAAGGTGCCAGGTGCTTTGATTCAGAGAGAGGTAGAACCAAGTAGGTTGTTAGAGATAAATAGATCCAGGAGATTCTGGCTGGTGGGTAGCAGGCCATCAACTTTAGACTAGGACCTAGTTTTCCTATTAGGTGTGTTTTAACACATTAGGTTAGGCCACAGCCTCTCCATCTGCCTGGATGAAGCAGCAGCAACACCTCCCAACACACCACATCAAGTACTTAGGTCTAAAGAGCCTCTGTTTTGTAGGCTTTGCAGTCAGTAAAACTATAAACAGAATACTGGCTAATTATTGTTTAATTATTGCTTAAAAACCAATTGGCACAATACAATCACTGCATTAATTACCCCATACAGCATCTGCTTTCTTTTTTGCTGTCATCCCCAGTCCTCCCTAGCCCCTCTCCCCACTTTAATTGAAATTCAGCTTGCTGTAACACCTCCTTTCTCCTGGCCAACTGGATCTCTCCGTTCACACAAGAGAGAGGAACAAAACAGAGAAGGCCCCCGGGGATTAGGGAGTTTTGACAGCTGTCCAAGAGGAGCTCAGAGATTCGGGCCAAGTACTGAGGCAGGACAGAGACAAATGAGAGACAGAAGAGAGGGACGGGGGAGGGAGAGATGAGCAGAGACATCGCTAGAGGAATGAGCGGGACAAAGAGTCTCAGAGTCAGGCAGAGATATTTAAAGGGGCGCTGAAAAGGGGGAAAAGGAAATGAAAGGCTATAAAAAAGAGGAACTAAGGCGAGATGTTGAGGAAAATGCGAGAGGCTCAGGAAGGGAGAGAGACAGGCGAGAGCTTTGTCAGGAAGGAGGGGAAAAGTCCAGCCTCTAGGGACAGGTCAGTGCAGCTCGGGGACCGGTCTGAAGAGGACGCGGGCGGGCTGCGTGGGGTTCCCCTCACACACCTGGGTGCAGGGTGGGACGGAGGACGGCCGCGGGGGCGGGAGCACCACGGCGGGAGCGGTGAGCCGAGTGCGCGGGGCAGCGGCGGCGGAGCCCCTGGGCGAGCCCCGCGGCCCCGCACTCGCCCGGCGGCCCCGCCCCCTCCTCGGCCGCCTCCTTCGCCGGGGCTTTTCCTGCGGGGCTCAGGAAGCCGGCCTAGCGCAGCCACGAACAATAGCTCGCGGCTCGGGCTCTGCTCCGGGAGAGGCCGGCGCGCGGCCGCCGGGCAGGGAGGCGTCCGCGCCGCGGGTGGCCCGCGCCGAGCGGCCGGCCCGGGCCGGAGCTTCAGTTCAGCTCCGCGCTGCCCCGGTCATTGTTGGCCGGGACGAGGGAGCGGGAGCCGGGGGAGGAGCCGGAGAGGCGGCGGCGGCGGCGGGAGCCAGAGGGGGAGCCAGAGAGCGAGCGAGGGAGGGTGGCAGCGAGCGAGCGAGAGAGCGAGGGAGGGAGGAGGTAGAGAGACAGGGAGGGTGGGAGGGAGGAGGAAAAATAAAGAGGAGAGCGGAGCAGGGCTGAACAATAGAGACAGGCAGACGGGCGAGGAGGAGAGCCAGCTGCCGCTGCTGGGGTAGAGCGGGCGCCCAGGCAGCCCGGACCCCGGCCCCGGCCCGGCCCCGGCCAGACAGCAGGCGGCCAGCGCCCGCGGGGAAGGGGTACCATGGGGGAGCCGGCGGCAGGCGCCCCCAGCCCGCCGCGCGCCTCCGCCTGAGGGAGGCTGGGCGTCCTCTGCCCCAGCCCCGCCGCCCGAGCCGCCCGCGCCGCCCGCCCAGAAGCCGCGAGTCCGCTCGCTCTCCGGCCGCGGCCGCTGCGCCCCGCGCCCTCCGCCCAGCGGGCGCCCCGCAGCCCTCGGCCCCGGGCTCGGCCGGCCCCGGCTGCCCGCGGACGCCTCCCCCAGTCATGAACCCCCCGGAGGGGGCCGCGGAGGAAGGAGGAGCAGCCGACTCGGACGTGGACGCCTTTTTCCGGACAGGTAAGCTGGGCAGGGCGCGGGGGGGCCCGGGGGAGGGCTGCTGCCTGGACGCGGCGTGTCCGACAAGTTTGGGGAAGGAGGGCTGTTGCTGAGGTGTGTGTGTCGGGGTCAGTGCTCGTCGTCGGGCTGGAGTTGCCGGGATTCTTGTTCTTATGGTAATGCTGCTTGCGTTTTGGGGAGGGGTGGGGGCTGGGAGCCAGGCACCCCTCGGCGTTCACCCCACTTGCGGGAGTCGGTGTTGGGGAGGCGGGAGGCGGTCCGCTCGGCCGCCTTCTCCCGGAGCTCGGGGATGGGGCGATGTTGGATCACTTTGCGGCGCGCGGCTCGGCTACCGGCGTCCCCGGCCCCTCCCTCGGCTCCCCCCTCCCCCAGCGCCTGTCAGCCAGCCTCCGGCCGCCCCGGCTTGGCACCCCTCCTCGGGCCAGGGGCCCGGGGCCCTGATGCGAAGAGTGGGGCAGCGGGGACCGGACCGAGAGTCGCGCGCGCTGCTGACTGACAGGAGCCGGGCGGACCAAGGACGGTCATGCCTCGTGCGTGTGGGGAGCCGGCGTCTCTGACTTGAGGGGGCTGGGAGGGCAGTGGGCGCCTCGGACCTCCTCTGTGTCCTCCTCTTCTCCAGTTCTGGGAACAGATGAGCTTTTCGTAAGAAGCACTCATTCCTGGAAGTGTGAGTTAGCGTCCTCCTCATACACACCCACTGAATCTTTGCTTGCCTGTGGTGTATAGAGCCCCCAGATCGGTCTTTACAGCCGTTCGCGGCCCCTGCCACTTCCCTTACCCCCAGATCTATAGCTTTTCTTGTTCCCTGGCTTCACAGCCCCTTCCCCAGAGCAGACCCCCTTGTCTCCCCCTACCACCTGTGGCCTTGTTTCCCTGCCGGCCCGGGATTCCCGTGTCCCATTTACCTGTGGCTTCCACCAGTTCCCCATCTCCCACGTCTGGAACCATTTTGTCTGGAATCTTTGTCCCAAGGAGTCCGATAAGTTATGGGGAAGCTGCACATCTGCCCTCTCTTTCCATAAGTTGGATTAGAGGACATGAACTGGTGGGGTCAGGGTTCAGGTTAGTTAGCTCTCAAGGCTCTCTGCACATCCATCTGTTTCCTAATCTCATTGCCTTGCCCTAGAGGTCATCTCTCGGGAAGAGCGTGGGGTGCTTTGTTGGGGAGACTTGTAGCTTTAGAAGTCAAGACTTGATAGGCCCATACGTTTAATTTCTTGTTGGTCGGAAGAGCAAAGAACTGGAGGACGGGAGCTGATACCAGGGCCTGGAAAAAGCAGAGGAATCCCCTGTTATCCTCTCCTGCTTCCCAGGGCTCAGCCTTCTTTCTCTCCCTCCTTCCTTTTCCCCAGACCTGCATTCTATCTATGCATTCTTAAGCCGACCCACCCCCCATCAGGCTCTATCTCTTGCACTCACACACACACACTGCCTAGCACCGAAAGCATGGATTCTAAAGAGCCTCCTGACCTAAGTTTATAACCTGGCATCTAGGGGAAAGGTTCCCTGGCCTAAGTGATAACTGGTAACCCTGGTAAGGAGGTCTCCCCTGACATCCCCCACCCTTGCCTCCCATCTCTGGCCAAAGGCTGTCTTTTCTTAGCTCTAGGGAAAATAAACTCTTGGAGTGTGAGCCTTCCCACCTTCCTTTTCTG
This sequence comes from Spilogale gracilis, assembly GCA_004023965.1. NCBI lineage: Eukaryota > Metazoa > Chordata > Mammalia > Carnivora > Mephitidae > Spilogale > Spilogale gracilis. Next base: position 5,566 of record PITA01015149.1, on the reverse strand, counting down.
GACCCCACTTGCATCTTTTGGCAACCACTCTCCTCCTTCCCCTTTCCTCCCATCTAAATACTAGTTCCTGTCCATTCTCTGTCCCAGGCCCTTGGAGCTGAGTTCTGTTTCTGGAGGTTTGATAATTTCACACAGTGTTAATGGTGTTAATGGCCTATAATGGTCCAATGTGTTACTTTTCCCAGGGCCTTTCAAAACATAATGTGTGATTTACATGGTTTAGCCCTGGCTCAAATCACAGAATAAATAGCCGACTGAGGTCTGTCTCCTGTGGGATATTCTCCTTCCTCCTTGTGCAGCCCTTTTTTTTTTTTTTTTTTTTTTTTTTTAAGATTTTATTTATTTGACAGAAACACAGCCAGAGAGGGAGCACAAGCAGGGGGAGTGAGAGGGAGAAGCAGGGGAGCCCGCTGTGGTACTCGATCCCAGGTCTCCAGGATCATGATCTGAGCCAAAGGCAGTCACTTAACCAACTGAGCCACCCAGGCGCCCCCAAGTTTGTAGATTCTTGAGCAAGGTACGTCCTGAACATAGTATTATTTGGAAAGGTTAATCTGGGGGTAATGTGACTGATGAGGTGGAGAAAAGAAAAAAAGAATCCAGAGAGATAGGAGGGTGATTCAGAGCTGAGTAGGAGGGAGCTTGGTCTGGGTTGGTGGTAAAAAGAATGGGGAGTCAGGGACAGCTCTGAGAGACCTTTTCAAAAGCAGAACTGTGATTTGTTGACAAACTAGCTATCAGGGGGCGAAGAAAAGTAAGCCCATGAAGAAATGGAGTAGGTGGGTTGAGAGGTTGAGAGTGTAGAGAATTAACAGTGTGCCAACTGACATGTCTCATTGAGGGCAGGAACTGGTTTGCAAGGCAGTTAATGATGTTTGTTTTGGAAGTATGAATTAGAAATGACTGATGGACAGCCAGTTGGAGCTTTTTTTGTGGAAAAAATGGGACTCAAGACAGGAGCATAGACAGGAGATTTGGGCTGGTGGTGTAGACTTGGTATGTTTCTGGGCCAAGTCTGGATGCAGCTGAATCTTTGGCTGTTGGATGGAGGGAGTGGAGGGAAGAGGCAAGGGACTAAAGTTAGAATTTGGGGGGAAAACACTTATTTGTAACATGGCAACAAAGGAGACTTGATCCTAGAGACCCTGGGGAGTCTGTGAGTGTTCTCATGTGAAGACAGGCCACAGACAGGTTAAACAAGAAGAGCGCTGGATAAGTGTCACTGGATGTGATGAACAAGAGGTCACTGTGAGCTCTTGGGAGCACAGTATTAGAAAAGACAGAGTAGGAATGTGAGGTTGTGGATAGGAACCCATTACTTGCAGTTTAGGGAAAAAGAGGTTAGGTGCCAGTCAGAAGAAATGTTCGTATCAAGAAAAGGAGCTTTCTTTTCTTTTCTTTTTTCTTTTCTTTTTTTTTTCCTTTCTTTCCTTTTTTTTTTTTTTTTTTTGCCAAAGAGTCAGAAGAGGTTTGTAGATGGAAGGGAAAAAACTTATAGACAGGGAACACTGAAGATGCTAGATTAATTGTTGTGTTAGATACCTGGAGAGGTGAGACAAAAGTAGGTTCCCTAACAAATACAAGAGCACAAGAGCTTAGTTTTGGTGAGCAGAGGAGAAAACTCTTTTTTTGAGACTTAAAGGGGAAAAAAAGTTAAGAGGATAAGTGAAAAGAGATTGATGTGGAAATATCTTCTACTTCTACCTTTCTGCTGGGCTTTGGTCCTGTGAGTCCAGACAGTTTCACCTGAAGTCTTTGCTGCCACTTGGACTTCAGCCAGCCTCAGACTCAACTCTCAATGTCTTTCCAACTCCCCACACTAGCTACTTCTCTTGTGTTCCTTAATTCTGTAAGTGGCATCTCCCCTCTCCCAGTCACGAGAGGTATTGTCTATGAGGAGTATTTTTCCTTTAATAAATCCTATTGAATTACGTTTCATCATCATCCTTTGTTGTTCATCTATCGCCTCTTCTCTTGTCCAGGACCCATTATGTTGTCCATTGCCTCCTTTCTTGTCCCAAGGAATGGGCTCTCTCACCCCCATTCCAGATTGGCACCTGCAGGTAGATAGCACTTCTTTTATCACATTGCTGCCTTGTTTATGAACCTACAGTGACTCCCTAGTGTCCTTAGGGTCAGGTCCATACTTCATAGCTCACCTCCAGCCAGGCTGCTCTTCTCACTTCCCAAGGGCATCAACTATCCCTGTACTCTGGCTCTCCAACTCATTCTTCAAAGACATGAGCCACATCCTCTTCTTCTGGGAGCCTTCACAGCTCAGAAGACCAACTATATTCTCTGAATTCCTAAAACACTCACTTGTTTATACTCATTTTCTCACTCATCAGTGATATTGTATTGTTGTTAGCTTTCTCATACACATAAGGCTTGTCTCTCCCACTGAAGTTACTTGTTCTTTGCAGGTAAGGAAAAAGATCTTGTAAAAAGGTTGTGATTCATCAAAAACAAAAACAAAAACAAAATCACCTCCTCCTAATAGAGGTAAAACAAACATGGTAAAATATAAGCAATTGTTGAATCTAGGTGGTGGTATATTGATATTCATGATATGATCCTTCAAATTTGTCTCTTAGATGATAACCTCATCCCGCCTGGACAGAGGAACTGGACATCATCATGTCCAGGTAATCAAGAAGATGTTGTATTGGAATAATAGCTATCATGGGCAGTTCTCGGAGTATATATCACTACTCCATCTGTGCAATGCCAGGCACTGAAGGGGAGTGGTTTCTTTTGCAGCAAAAGGAAATGTCTCTTTTTGATACATTCCTGATGCTTCAGAATGATTTTTAATTCAATGTTTATGTTCCTTTTGGATTTGCCTTCACTTCCACCCATCATGAGTTGGGCTTTAGATCATATCATTTTCCAGGAACTTTTTGGGGGGCTATTGAGAGGACTTAGTTGTCCTAGAGATGGAATGTTGTTAATATTTCTAATATTGTATTTATACAGGGTATTTCTACATTAATATATTTGAGAACATATCAATGATATCCAAGCTTCTTCCTGAGCCATCAATCATCAATAACTTGATTATTGGCACCTTCTGTCTAATTGTATTTAATAATCCTTTGGGGAATGGAAGAGATCTTAGAATAAACTGAAGCTGTAGGAAGTGATAAAGGTGAGAAGGTGATAAAAATCTTCCTGACTGTAAATATCAGTAAAATGCTAGAACAGATGACCAAGGGGTCCTTCTCAGATGTTGGAGAATTAACACTTTTTTTTTTTAGATTTTATTTATTTATTTGACACAGAGAAACACAGTTAGAGAGGGAACACAAGCAGCGAGCCCAATGCAGGGCTCGATCCTGGACTCCGGGATCATGACCTGAGCCAAACACTTAACGACTAAGCTACTCAGGTGCCCCAAGAATTAACACTTCTATTTGGCAAACTTCTTTCTGCTTCTGGAGGTAGGCAGTATGGTATAGTCTGGTGGTTCTCAACTGGAAACAGTTTTGTCCCCTAGGGAACATTCGGCAATATCTGGAAACAATTTTTTGATTGTCACAACTTGGCGTATAGTGGGTGGAGGTCTCGTGTTCTGCTAAGCATCTTAAAATGCACAGGACAATAATTTTCCAGCCCCCAAAAGTTAATAGTGTTGAGGTTGAGAAACCCTGGTATAGCCAGAAGATCATGGGCTTTGGATGATTTCTGACCAGGGGTAGAATCTTGGGTAAGTTACTGAATCGCTCTCATTTTCAGGTTTTTGTTTTGTTTTGTTTTTTGGTTTTTTTTTTGCAAAAATCGGACTAAGAATGCTTATTTCATAGTATGGGAGGATTAAATACAAAAAAATGTGTAAAAAGCATCTGGCCATTTCTGACACACAGTGGTAGCACAAGACATTCTAGCTAGTTTCCCTTGTTATTCCTGCTTTTTTAATAAGTGAACATGCTTATACAGAGGCTGGGGGATATCTAGAAGAGGTGTTGTGTAGGGATTTTGCCAGGGGGTGGGAGACAGCACTAGAGAGGTACATAATGGTGTTCAGGAATCAGAAGGCCAGGGTTTGGGCTTCTGCTGTCTTTTATTCTTTTCATTCAATCATTTGTTTGACAGATATCATGCAGCCTTGTACTATACTATGGGAGTGTATAAAATAATTACAAGAAAGACTATAGAGCAGGAAGGGAAGTGGGTGTAAATATGCCCCTTTGGGGAGCATTTGGATATAAGGGGTAGGAAAGGAAGGCAAAGCCTGTGAAGGAGGCTGGGAAGGTCATGCAAGAGATCAAGAGGTGAGCAGTCCCCTTTGCACTACTCTATTTCTCTGAATGACTTGGGCAGGTGACTTTAACATCTGTGTAAGATGAGGATAATAGCCCCCTCTCCACTTTGATGCATAAGACTGCTGAGAGCTCAAATAAGATACTATATGTGAAAGGTCTTTATAAGTTGTAGAGTTCTTTACAAATACATGTAGATAGTTCCTTCTAAATCAAGCATTCTATTACTATAAGTGCCTCTTCTGACAAGCATGATTTTATTTAATCTGACCTCTCTGGGACCTTTCCAGTCCAGGAAGAAAGTGGCCCTTCTCACTTCTTAGAACAAGTCAGGACACTCCTGTTCTCTTCCCCTCCACCAAAGTATAAAAATGCCAGCCCCTCAGCCCTTCAGACCCTGGCACACAGCCTTGTGCCTTTGGAGGAGCCCAGTGAGAATGGAGTTCTTACTTCTGCCAAGCCTCAGGTGGGTGCAATGAATCAGTCCTTTCTTGCTCCTTCTCTGTCTGCATGCAGTTCAGACTCCTCCTGCCACTCCTTTGTGTGTGAATGATTGGCAGCAAAATAACCAGGAAATGATTGACGGCCACAGGGCTGTTGGATCAATAGAGCTGCTTGAAATCATGTCTACTGAGGAGTGAAGGAATAGAAAGAATCAGCTGGGAGGACAGAAGAATTAATTTAAGGAAGTAGAGAAGAAATTGTTGGAGAATTAGCTTTGTCTCCTCCCCTTCTGCCCAAGGCATTATTAGAAGACCTGGACAATAGCTAGAAAATATGAATAGAAAGGATAAACAGGTGAGAGAGTGAAAAGTAGCAGATGAACTATGCTCTCAAGGAAGTGGTTACTTCATGAGCTGAGGCTTGAGGATGGGTAGGATTTAGGTGGGGAGGACAGGAAGTATGTTCCTAGGCTGGAATGGTATTAGAAGGAGGTAGAAGACCTATGGTGTCTTTGGACCAGTAAATGGTCCAGTTGCTGTGACTCAGAGGATACAGGTGGAGGATCAGAGGGAGATAAAACGTAGAAGGGGGTGGGGACCAGGTTGACTGATTGTGACATTTATCATTTCCTGGTCTTTCAGATCTTAAAAGGGTTTGAATGGCAGGCCACAGAGTTTGGTCTTTATTTTCAGTTTCCTTTTGGGAGCCCCGAAAAATTTTTAGATGGGGTGGAGGCATGATAGGAAGATAAATCTGGCAGCCTTATGGAGGAGAGGAACTGCCTTATGGAGAGGAACTGCTGACCAGCGCTGGATTAGGAGACAACTGTGGTAGGTTAGGGGGGTCTGAACTTGAGATGCAGT